>LPNX010972093.1:0-112553 GCA_001517045.1 Pseudotsuga menziesii
AGTTATCACTATGAGCAACAAAAACTGAAGAAAAAGGTGATGACCCAAAGTTGTTAAATTTGTACAACCTGGTAATATCATCAACAGTTCCAGTAGCAAAGATATTTTGAGAATTTTTAAAATCCTTGATTACAACTTGGTGAGGTGTAAACGTCACAGTTTTACCTTCACCTGAATGAGTAATTTGATAGACTGATAACAAATTGCAGGAAATTTTTGGAACACATAGTACATCACTGAAATGACCATTTTCTACTGGAACTGTTCCAGATCCTAAAACACTTAGAGATTGTTGCCCACCGATTTCGACTAGGTGGCAACCTCATGTACATTGAAGATGTACATTATGTGCAGTTTGTACCTTGGAAAAATCTAAGGATTTTTCACTTCTGCAGGGCAATTGCCCCTTTGTAAAATGAAATGTCCGCTCCCCTGCATGGGAAAATTAATGTAATTTTATGTGCTAGTATGGGTCATATGATATGGATGCCATACCATGGAACTGGTTGTTAGGGAAGTCCCCTCATCGAGTGTTTTTCCCCTTTCCAATTAATCTTGTTGTTTAAACGATTTTAATTGGTTTGGTTTTTCACTCAAAATCCTCCAAAGTGGTGACAGGCGTTCTAACAGTCAAGTCCATGGGGTGGCTAAAGGTTCAAAGTGTTATTCATGACCATGCTGGACATTTGTGTAGAGTCTTGCGGAGTTTCGTTATGTTGTTGTATTTTTATTTATTTTTTCTAGTTAATTAATTTCACCCCTTGGTGGTTAATTAACTCAATTTTGATGTAATAATGTAATCTCTTGAACCTTGGCATTTTGTAATAGGGGCTATGAATGCAAATTAAAATGCTATGACACCTCCTAAGCCATTGGTTCAAGTCTCATGTCATTCTGACAAGGGGTTAGGAAGTTAGAGCAATTTTAGTTAAGACAAGGTATTTTTTCCTAGGAAATTAATATAATTTCCAAGGGTGAAAAATTAAATTATTTGATTTTGAAGGAAAAAATCAAATAAGGCCATGGTAATTAAGTTTGGGGGTGGCCAAGCATAGTCAATTTTTATGGTCAAAATAAATGTCTGAAGATCTCCTAAGTGGGGCGTCCCTCTTGTCTTAATAAAAGATAAAAAATAAAAATTAAAGATAAAATAAAAATTAAAAATCAAAAAATTAAAAAATTAAAAAATAAAAATAGAAAATAGAAAATAAAAATATAAGATTAAAACTTGAAAATAAAGATTTAAAGATAAAATATAAAAAGATAAAAATAAAAAATAAAATATTAAAAGATTTAAAAGTAAAAAGATAAAAAATAAAAGTAAAAGATTAAAAGATTTAAAAGTAAAAAGATAAAAAGTAAAAGTAAAAGATTAAAAGATTTAAAAGATTAAAATATTTAAAAGTAAAAAGATAAAAATAAAAAGTAAAAGATTAAAAGATTTAAAAGTAAAAAGATAAAAATAAAAAGTAAAAGATTAAAAAATTAAAGATAAAATTAAAAATAAAATTAAAAATAATAAAATTAAAAATTGAGTCAAAGGAGACCCCACTTGAGTCATGGAAACCCCAGATTTAAGGGTTAAGCTTTATTGTGACATGGATTAAGCTTCTAACCCATTGATTTAAAAATAATCTAAGGGTGGAGAATGGTTGAGAAGAATGAAAAATCAAATACCTAGATCTAGTGGTGGAAATTAAACCCTAGATCTAGATCTAATCTCAACCGTTTTTCTTCAAGGGGTTGGGGTTTGCCTCAACTATATAATGAGGGTCTCACTCCCTCATTAGAAAGGATCTCATATACTATTGTTATGCTGCCAGGATTTCTTGCTCTCATATTCTCTTGATATATTTTGTATTGAAGATTTGCCCAAGTTGGGCCATTGAATAAAAATTTCTTTGGAGGGATACTATGCTGCAAGCTCTTTCATGATCCAAATCTTTGTAAGGTAACCTTGTATTTGTCTTGTTTGCATTTATTGTATTTTTCTAGTTAGCTCTCCACAAAGTGTTTTGTTGAGAGATTAAAGAGTAAAAGTGTTTTTATTCTTTCTTATGAATGATTTAACATTTCTTTCAAAGTGTTTTGCAGGAAGTGTTAGGTATTCATCTCTAGGATTACAATATTTTTTGCAGGCATAGATTTATTTGCAGGTTATTCTAGCAAGGAGATCTCTCCAAAAAATATCATTCCGGCAATATTTTCAATTCGGCCATCTACTTTCAGCTTGTTTAAAACTGGGTTTTATTCACTGTTTAGTGAATATAACCCTTGTTTTAGGGCCCTAACCTCTTATATATTAGTTTGCCCTTTTATTTCTGCTATTTTCACATCATTTAGGTGGCTGGAAACTCATTTTCCAGCCCTCTAAATACCATATTACTGTCACTTTTACATTCAGAATTTTTTTTTGTAAATTTGTAATTGTATAAATACCAGCTTATATTTATTTACACTTTGAGCTTAATCGTGGTATCCCTCGTCTGACCTCAAGCAATTGAGATCAGAACGCGAAGCGCTCTGAGTAGTAAAAAATATTTGTCTGTCATATTTTTTATGTAAATTTGTAAATCTTGTGCTAATATTTTAACAACAGTTTTAGTGTTGTTTCTATGATTTCCAGCGAAGAGTAGTTCGCTGGTTTATGACAGTTTATGCACATTTTGAAGGAGATTTGATGCCCAAATAGGCCCAAGATCTCTTCAAACTTCAACCGACACAAAAGGGGTTCCAATCCTCACCTCCCTTTCATATTTTTTTTTATTAGTGTAAACCCCAAAGAGAGTCTCTTGGGGTATTCTTCAAAGCTTATAAGCTTTTGTAATATATAATAAATAGAGTAGGAAGTAGGATAATTTTTGCTTAAGTTTTTCTGTTTATGCAAATTTTATTTTTCTGTTAAAGTAATCATACAACCCATTAAACCTGTGTATCCTCTATCCACTTGTCATCTCCCTTTAGGGAATTCAAGCTGGGTATGAAAAACAGGGGAAGTGGGGGATTAGGTAATTAGAATAACATTCATTTTTACCCATTACAATCAAACACTTTATTTCCCAAGTCATCTTGGTGATCACTTTAAAATAAACCTTGCATAT
Organism: Pseudotsuga menziesii; assembly: GCA_001517045.1. Taxonomy (NCBI): domain Eukaryota; kingdom Viridiplantae; phylum Streptophyta; class Pinopsida; order Pinales; family Pinaceae; genus Pseudotsuga; species Pseudotsuga menziesii. The sequence continues at coordinate 3,102 of LPNX010972093.1, forward strand.
TGACCATCAAGATTAAAACTAACTTTTAAAAATTACCAACAACAACTTCCCACATCCTGCTCCTCTACTCGGTTATCACCCTCCGGGGTACTCCGAGATACGACCAGGGGAAAGGGAAGTCTTAGTTTAATAGGCATCCATCTAGCGATTTTCGAATTGATTAAAAACAGTGACTCGGAAGCTGCAAGGGGTAGTAAACCGAGGGGGTCTCTAGGCGCATCGACGTCCTCCTTGTGAGCACCGGGCCATTGAGGTTTGACCTGTGAGCTAGGGGTGGGCTTTGCTCCCACCTGTTGAGCGCAACAGCAATCCCTCTTCGGTTTGAGAAGAACTAGATCGGGGTAGTCACACCACCGGATCTAAAACTTAATCCAAGAAGAACAACTTTAATAAAATCAACTAAAATAAACCAAGAGACAATTCAAAACCGGTTCTACAACATCTTCTATTTTCAAGCACTCTTTATTTCCAACAATCCGCACTACATTTTTTATTCCAGCACTTTATTTTGCGGTTGCATCTATTTACTTTCAATCTTGCAAATGGTCATGTGGTAGATGCTTAACTGCTTAAGTTCTTTCCATACTTTTAATTTACTGCTGGTTTGATAACTTTCATTTATAGCATTTTTAGCCATATTGTAAATCTGGTTCATGATCCATACTGGTAGATAATCTGTACATTGTTGAATGTTTTATTTTCTTATTGTCTATAATTATTTGGTTTATTCATATATTTCATTGTTAAACACTTAAGCCATAAGTTCAATCATAGCTTAAATCTCTAAATTGTTTTTTTTTTTTGTAATCTTGTAAAGTGGTAACTTATTTTGACTCCATTATCTAGGCACTGGTCTTGTTTTATATAAGGTCTTAGCCTCATTCTATAAACGATCCCTTTAATTAATCCTTAATTAATTAATAAACCTGGAACATAGTTTTTCCATAGGGACTACCCCCCTTGGCTCTGTTGGGATCTAGCCTAAACGGAGGAGTTGTGGACTGTGGTGATAGTGGTCCTCAGCTCTAACTTGCCCCCAAGGACACACAAAGTGGGTTGGAGACTTCCCCGTGTCTTAAAGTGTGTATTAGGCGGCAACAGAGATCTATCATCACCAACAAATATTTGTTTGGTGTTACATTCATGCATAGTAGAAAAGATGGCTTTATCCTTAGCCATATGATAAGATGCTCCAGGATCAATGAGCCATTCAATTGAAGTAGAAGAAGAAGATGCAGTATAAGAGTAACCAGAAGCACAAAGTGCATGTCCATGAGAGGTACATTCTGAAGATGAATCTAGGCTGATGTGGTGCTTCTCATTGCTGCTTCCAACGCTGCCATCTTCTTAAAACACTTAAATTCATCATGATTATCTTTCCCACAAAAATTACAATGACGCTCAGTCTTCTTTCCTTTTGGCTTGGATCCTTGGTCATTTTTTAAAGGAGCTAACTGAGAGGGTTTGAGACCCTTGTTGTTTTGCTTATTATTGCGAAAATTCTGTTTCTTGGGAGGCTTGGACTTTTCTTTCTGTTGGGACAATAAGGCTTTCCCAGATGTATCTGCATTGTTAATTATTCCAAGATGAATGAGCTTATCTTGCTCTCTAATTAAGGAATCACAGAAGGATTCAAGGCTAGGCTCTTGATAGCTAGCTGCAGTCAAAGATTCTTTCATGAAGTAGAATGTAGATACAAAAACAGAATATGCAGGTCCAAGTTTTGAAAGATTATGATAAATACATTGTTTGTCTTCTTTCTTAATTTTGCATTTTGCACATAATAGTCCAAGAGTTTTATACTTAGATAAATAGTCTTGAATGCATGAAAAATCATTTAGATTCAAGGAAAGCAACTCATTCTCAAGTTGATGACCCCAAATTTCATTGTGTTTACCAAACACAGATTCCAACTTTTCCCAAGCGAGATTAGGTTCATCAATTCCAGATATGTGAAATCGTAAATCAGTAGAAATTGACATCCCAATTAATCCATGAGCTTCATTACATCTATTTGCCCATTTAATTTTCTTATCATCATCAGTGGGTTCTGTTTCTTTCCCTAAGGTTATCCTGAAAAGTCCTCTACTTCGCAAAACATCCTCCATACGAGATTTTCATGAGAAATAGTTAGAACTTGTAAGTATAATATCACAAGGGGTGGCCATACTATAAAATAATGGCTGAAAGAACAGAAACTAACTATCTGGATGCAAAGAGCTTGAAAAAATATGTGGTTTTTAAAAAAAACGGCACTTAAAACTGATTTTGGATGATGAAGTTATGTTTGATCAAAGAAAATGTTGAAGATGTCCCCAATAATGACGTGGCAGATATTAACTTGACCAACTAAAAAAAAGAAGCCCTCTCTTCCCAAGATCAACCTTTGACAATCACTTTTACAATAAAGTTGCTTTGAAGTGAATCACTTTTGTAGAATAAGTGATGTTCACTTTTACAATAATGTGACTTTTAAATAGTGCGGCAATAAATTAAAAGACTTAAATGACTCACTTTTATTTTATTTTATTTATGTGAGATGCACTTTTACAATAAAATAACTTGAAAATAGAAATTGTATGCACTAAAAAGTAGTTTAATAAGACTTGAACTCAAGACCTATTAAGTAATAAAGCAACTTTGGACCAAGTGAGCTAAGTTTAAAAGGTACGTAAAATAATAGAAAGAGGAAGGAGGCTTTTTTTTTTTTAAACTCTTCTCTCTCGTTCTCTGTGCTTGCTTTCTTTTCCTGCAAATCACAAAAAAAAAACAAAAAACAAAAACAAAAAAAACTTCTTCCACACAATGGGGTTAGATCTTGGTTAACTTACTTGGAAAGTCTATGTTTCCAAGTTTTCTCGCTGTTTCTGATTTGCTGTGATCGCACAAGGTGCACGGCAAATAACATACGTAACTGAGAAGACAAGAAAAAAAACTTTCCCTTGCTGTTTCTAATTCGCCGCAATCGCGCAAGGTGCACGGCAAAGAGCATACGTAGTCAGGGAAGGCAACAGTCCGAGACTAAAACAGAAAAGATCTAATAATAAACTGATAAAATATGAGAGATTTAAAAAAAACAAATCCGTCACTGTAACATTATACCTTCAGATTTGCCGAAATGGGTGTTTCTGGAGCAAACAGAAACGGTTTTCGGTGAAATGAAAACTATTTCCAAATGGAAATGGCACTCCGGACGCATTGAAAAGCTCTCACAGGCCAAAAATGCACAGAAAATCCAAAAACAAAAACCCTTTCAAACTTTCGGCAACACCGATTCCAGATCTTGATCAAAACCGAAAGTGGCTCTTCATAAAAGCTCTGATACCATGTTCAGGTACACAGGGTACTCCCAAAAGACCGAACACCTTCAGCAACCGCTTCACACAAATAAATCACAAATCAACACACCGATGTTTGTCACGTGGTTAAAACCCTCGAGAGGAAAACAGTCCACGGCCCCAACCAAATAGCTATTTGGAGCAATTTATTATGCAAAAGAAAGAAAGTTACATATGAGCTTCTCATATTCGATCAACTAGCCAAGGACCCTCTATGCTCTTTAAATAGAGATCATAGACCAATCGGGTGTTAAGCGACGGATCAATGGTAGGTATAATCTAAGAGAAGTTGAACCGTCGGATCACTCTATGTCTAAAACATATTGTGACCATTGGATTAGAATATTTACAAATGCATACTAAAGAAACACATTTTTACCTAACGGATATATTACACAAGTTGATCTTAACTAACTCCTAAGTGTCTAAATATCCTAACAATAAACATTTGTAATAACACCTTTGGCTGTAGAATTATTGATTTGTAAGTCAACAGAGAAGAAGAATCTTGTGCCTAGAAGTTTGTTAAGTTGACTTCTTTCGAGCGCCACAATTGCCAATCCTCTTGCCGCCCGCTTTGCATCAATTGCCATTGTCTCGCTCCCTTTCCATATCTGACTTTCTATCTCCTTAATAAGTTTTGCTTGGCATTTCGTTTCCTGCAGAAAAATGATCATGGGTTTTTCCTTTCGCAACTTGTTTCTTAGTGTCCTAATCTTACGGGGGTTGTTCACCCCACGGATACTCCTTGTTATCAATTTCATTGGGAAACCCTGTTGACTTCAGAAAAGGCCGCCTTGATCGTGGGGTATTGGCTTGATTCGATTACCTTGGTCCCTACTTCCACTATCCTTTCTTTGTTGGTCTTTCTACCCCTTATTTCTCTCTCTTTTGGAAGCTTCCTCTTGTTTCCCTTCTGATTTTCCTTTACTATGCCCAATTGTGGTATAGCTTTTGTCCTCAAGAATGGCCTCTTGTAGGAGTTTGATCTGTCGTCTTGGAACATAACCTTTCCCTTTCTTGTTGCACTCCCTCTCAATCTCATTGAGATAAAATCCCCCTAGGTCCATGCCCTTTCCCTCATCTTGCTAATCTTCTTCCAGTTTTTTGGTACCTCTTCTAGATTTTATTGGGCGCTTTAGTTAACTTCCTGGATATTGTCCGTTTCTTTGGATCCTTGTGGATCAGATCCTTTGATTCCTCTTCCACCAAATATAGCGTTTGAAATCTATTTGTGGTAGTTATTTTCTTGCTATTCATTTATCCCATCTGTTTAGGCCCTTGCCTCTGTCTGTTATTTACATTCGTAAGCCCCTCATCATCCCTATCTTTCTCAGGGGCAAGCTGGGAGGGAGGAGGGGTGGGGGGATTGTTCTAAGGGAAAACTCTACTGAAATGGCCATACACATGGCATTGGATGCATCTGAAGGGCATATGCTTGTAGTTAAGGGGTTGGACCCAATCCTTGTCATCCCTAGTTAGATTGATAGCCTCAAGCAAGTTACGTGAGATATCCTATACACATAGATCCAGACATATAAAATTGTACCTGAGTTGCTTGGTCTGCTCAAAGACTTTCACGAATTCTCCTAGGGCATTCCCAATGTCTTGCAGAATTTTTGGTTCCTAATATTCGCATAGTAGTGAGTACAGGCGGATCCATATTGGGGTGACGGACATGCCTTTCTTATCTAGGTTAAAACGCTCTTTCTAGAGTCTTAGATAAAGCCCGGTTGAGAAGAAAAAATAGGGCGCTCCATCCAGGATTCTGTTCCGATCTTCTTGGTTGAAGAAGATGACGATGAAAAAGCCCTTTGATCCCATTAGCAAGACGTAATGGAGTTTGGGGTTCTAGGTTTCCTTGATTGATTTGATGAGATCTCTCTCTTGGCCACACCCCATTAAATTTTTCAGTTAGGGCTTTTCTCTTCCATGGTTCAACTCGCTCTCACAATTTTTTCAGATTGGATCTAGAGAGAGGGAATCTCAGAGGCTTTGGGTAAGCAGCCCCCATTTCAGCGCCCATGATCCTCCCTCGATTTTGCACTTGAGCCGTGTTCGTTGCTTGATCCGGCCCCCCTAACACATGGGCCCTTCGACAGATCCCTCCCACTTCCCTTGTTTCAATAAAGGTTGGAGTGGTGGGAGCCCCCTCTCGACGACCTCATCCCTGGCCGCAGATCGACCTCCGAACACTTGCTTGCACAAAACCTTCACACTCCCGAAAATCGCAAAGCTCTCCTTCTGATCAATTTGCTGTCAACTATTATATTTTTGGGTTATTTTGTAATTCCTAGATTAAATTGCGTTGTGACCATCTACTTAATATTTCTTATATCTTCAAATTTATAGGTTGTCTTCAATAACTTTAATAATTTTCATTTTCTACTTTGAGCTATGTTGTTGAAAGCAATGTTGCAAACATCGTGTTGGCAAAAATATCGCTAAGGGTCTATGAAGTGGGGATTTCTCCTCGGCTACGCGCAAAAGCACCAACCCTAGACAATGCAGGTCATAGGGTAGAGTTCAACAATAACAGAAAGAAACGAGACAACAATAACAAATATTTTTAGGGGTTTTGAAATATATACCACTAACTAATGCATAAAAAGAACAAGTAATACCTTTTTTCTGAAAGTGGGCCACTGTAGCCGTTCTCGGAAATGGTCCTGGAACTCCACGGTTTGGGTCTCCAGTCTCTTCCACGAATAGTTGTCAAACAGGGGAATGGATCCAAATGGTTACAGAGTGAACTCAAGGTAAACCGTGGGGAATGGCGTGGCAAAATATGGGAATAATGGTAGAAAAAGTGTATAGCGTGATTGAAAGCAAATGGAAAAAAGTGACCAAAAGTGTTTTGGGGGAGTCCTTCACAATGTATCTATAGTATGGTCCTAGGGTTTTTGACCCATGGTATTTTATTGTCCATGGTATTTATCTATGTTTTTTTTTACCCATTCTCATTTTTAGGATTTTGACCCTTTTTTAGGAGAAAGTGGCGATAAATCACAATAAATGCTCATCCTTCCTTCATTTATGGGGAAGGAATAATGATGTCTTGGACCATATTTAGTGGAAATACAATTGTGAAGGTCAAAATGGAGGAAATATTGGTGTGAATATGATGTATGATTATGGTTTAGAGTCTAGACCATAAAGAGCTAGGTGAACAATTTTTAGTGTTAACAGATTGCCCCCCTGATGTGTGAGGGCAGGAGCTCATCATATGGCCGATAGACATCATAGGATCATGGGAAAATGGTGACAATGGTGGAGAGACTGAAGAGGACCGCGGAGGAGTGGAGTTTCCTCGTTCGAACTACGATGGCTTTTTGTTTTATATTACTTCTAAAAAATGGATGAGATACATATAATGTTTGACATGCATATGGACGAGGCTGGCATACCCATGCTCATAAAAATGTCAAAAGAATAAATAATGGGGATCAAGGCTCAAATAATGGGAGCCGATCAATACATATACAAATGGTGATACATAATGGTGGCCTCAATGGGAGGCTGAATACAAATACTGATATGAAGAACTGATACATAGGAACAATGACATTCTCATAGAATGCAATATCATCACAACTGATGCTCTGCTGGATCTGGAGGTGTATATAACTGTATGGACTCAATGATTGAGAGTCAGAATCTCTGTGGTACAATATACAACATCAGGTATTGGAGATACATGGAAGCATGACACTAAGAGGCTTTCGAACATTGTCGCCAACGCAGCCCGGAAATCACAAGGGACATGAGACTGTGGGGGTCCACAAATAGACTCAGCAATGTGCTAGAGTCAAGTGACAACTGGGGTCGTCGACCAAATAATGAACAGACCAATACCTTGTACGAATCTCAATGGTGCGATGATGTAGCTGGAGTCGATCACGTGAGACACAACCCGAATGGAACTAATGGATCCTTTTAAGTGGTCCAAGGAACTCATCAATGAGGTGGATGAAACCAGGATACAAGGACCTCTGGGTTTATCCTCTGGAATAGATGTCTTGACGTCGACAGAGGGAGACCCGCAACTAACAAGGCAATGATGTTTCCTTGATAGAAGCGCGAGGGGGATAACCAAAGATGTGTAGCAATCAGGCAACTGACACACTGAATGGGGAACAAGGGCAGGGGAGTACGGAGGACTCAAATTTCCTTTGCTCAGAGTAAGATGGCAGGGATGACCTGGCAACAAATGAAACCGACGCATGGGAAAGGGATCATAACTGGAAAACCGGGAAGATAACTGCAATCGAAAATACTTGGGGGAGTACTAGAATAACGATATCCATGGGATCCAAGGGAGACTCATTGTAGAGTACTCTGAACAAAGGCGACCCAATGGGGGGAAGCTGCCATAATGTGAGATCATATGTGGTGGCACCTAGAGACACCTTTTGGGCCTTCTTCATAGTTGAAGGAGCACAAACAAGGGATAGAAGTAAGCTCAATATGATACTATCTCGTGTATTTTTACCGAGCCCAAGAAGGTAAATACTCGATGGTGTTTTCATGTTTAGAGTCTGAAAACGGGAAGACAACTCCATTGTGGCCTATTTTTCGTATGGTACTCTCCTAAGTGCGAAAAAGGATAAAAGTGTGCAAAGGAGAGCTCTCCCAACCATAGGGGAAGAGAGACTTCTTTACTGTAGGTAGTCCAACCAAGCTGGGAAAGGTTAAACCTATACTGACTGGATGGTCATTCAAATACTTTTACGAGCATGAACGAAACCAAGATTGCTCGACAATCTTTTCTTGATGAGAGGTCTGGGAAAGAGCTTAAAAAAAAAAACCTGTAATGAGCTTTTTCGTAAGTTACGGTCCCAATGTCCGACAAAGCATAAAAGGATACAAGGGAAACGGTCCTGGATTGAAGGTGCCAGGGTGGTCCTTTTCTTTTGATAGTCTACGTAGTTCGGAAAGGAGATAAAGGAGGCCACATAGACACCCTTTAAAATACTTTAACGAGCGTGAAATGATGCAAGTGTGCTCGACGATCTTTTCATTCTTTTAGGAATCAAAAAAGAGCTTAACAGAAACTTTGTAATGGTTAGTCAAGCAAGGAGGAAGTGTTCGATGATCCAATAGAGGTTATGTTGTGAACATCGTTGATAGGAAGAACAGTGAAACACTTAATGGGTCCTCCTTGCGGAACGATGGATGGCGGTAAAATAAGGCCAACTGTGCAGTATGGAAGGAGCGGATGGCTCCTGAACATGCCAGTACGTGCGTGGGGTGATTCGCGTGATGGCATGCAAATCAAGGTGACTTCCGGGAAATGGCCCGAAAAATCATAAGGAGAGTGTGAGACGAGGGTCTCGTCAAAAGACAAAGGGCAGAAAATTGAACCTGGTGGTGCGAATGTCATGAAAAACGGAAGTCATATGGCTATGGGGTGCATAGAAGAAAAACTAGACCAAATGGAGGCCTATAAACAAGGGGTACCACATGACATGTGTCATTTTCACTGGTCAGTGCTGGGTTGGATTGGAGGACCCCAGAGCACAATTGCTGATTTCTTCCAATTGGACGAGCGGTTTCTCGATCTGTGACTTGTAGGTAAGAGCTCTCATCAAACCCGTCTTTTTTCAGTGGATTAGTTTTTGATCTTTCTCACTCTGGGGGCCTTGTCCAATCCCGAAGCGTTCTCGTGGCTGGGTTGCACTTTTTGAGGGAAAAGGATTGACCCAGGTCGCTCTTATTGGGCAAACAGGCGCGATCTGGTCGCACCTGTTGAGGAGACAGGAGCGACCTAGGTTGCACCTGTTCAGAGGATAAGAGCGACCCAGTCACACCTGTTCAGCCTTTTTGAGCGACTTGGGTCGCACAAAAGGGCCAAACAAGTGCGACCTAACCCATAATGAGTTTTTTGTGCATGACTGGGCCTGACAGGGATTGTGTGTATGTGCAAGATGCCTCGGGTTGCGTGGTGGGAATGAGACATTGGGGACCTCCGAGGGGAGGTGCATGATGATCCAACGGTTCAAGATTTTCTCGCCTAGTGTGGTCTATGGAAATTTTTCTAGATCCCACTTATGCGTTCAATGAAGCTATTACTGGACAAGCTCGTGAGCTTTTGGGATCGGGAGGTGGAGTGTTTTATGATCCAGGGTGAGCGGATAGAGATCACACTCCGTGATGTGTACTTTCTGACTGGCCTCCCAGTATTGGGCGTGATCGACGACACGACGTCGAAGCTCCTAAGGAGAGTGTCCATGGATGACCTCTACGACAGGCATTGCTATGCCTCAGCTTTTGTGCACAAGCCGTACATACTAGTGTGCGATATCGAGAGTCTTCAGACTCGAGCGATAGCAGTGATGGTGCTGCGTATACTGGGATCAACGGATCGCACAAGATCTCAGGTGGTCAGCTCCATATGGTGGAGAGTGTGCTGAGGGGCACCTACTATGTGTGGGCCTAGATGTACTTGACTGTGGTTCGGCGTGGGCAGAACCGTCCTAGCTCGTTGGGAGGGGATTTCTCTTTCCCCTCGTTCTTGTGCTCATTCTTCTTTAAGCGATTGCTTACACTATGATCGCATCTGGCGATGCGTGAGGGGGGACCTCGCGAGTCTCGCATGATGAGGTGGTGCGATCTTATATACGCCCAATCAGGTTACTTGTATACCATTATACCCGATGCTCCCCATGCCGACTCCTCATGTCAAGATACGCCGAGGGCATCCCATGTTGCTAATGGAGTCATCGGCTCTGTTACACAACATCCTCACTTTTACCCGATTTCTCCCGTGATGCCACCCCATTCCGGTCACACCCATAATGTTGTCCAACCAGGTTACGCCCCTGATTATTCACACGTAACGACTCAATCTGGAGCCACCCCTTCCTATGCGCCTCCCACACCAACTCCTCACGTTCATGGATTGACTTGTTCAGCACACTCGTATACTGGCCAAATGGGCGGCATTGCAACCCCACTAGCTACTCCGGTCTATTACGCACCACCTGTGTAGCCTGCTCTGGCTCCGGCCCCGACTCCTCCTGCTCCTACAGGACAGGTCTACTCACAGCAGAACCTCCCTAACCAACCCACCCCAAATAACCAACAAGGGAAGGGAAGGAATAAGAGAGGTAGGAATAGGCGTAACAACCAAACTCAAGGAGGTGGCCAACAAGCCAACCCTCTGAACAATAACGACGTCGACCCCCCTGCACAGAATCCCCAGCGTCTCACTCGACCTGGGAAAAACCCACAATTGCGGACTAACCATCTGTGCGCCATTTGTAACACTTACGGCCATTACACCCATCAGTGTCCTCACTTGAATCGTGTCCACCATTTACTCCAAAACGATAATCAACGTGACCCCATGGAGTCGCTCCGGCTCAGCCAAACCCAGTACCACCAAGTCCTCCACCTATGGTACTCCAAAACCCCCTTCCAAACCAAGGAATGGTTGCAACCCAACCCTTGGCCCCACAAATTGCCGCAACCACTTCTACGGCTCAACCCATTGATCCTGGTGTCCATCACCTCATGACTTTATCGTCTGATGTCAACCTCCAGACTCGACGAAACCAGTATGGTTTCGCCACGGAAACTATTGACCCATCTGTGACATCTACCTCCACCACTCTTGACATGTCTTTGCATTTGCCGAGACCCCCTATGGACAGGACTACCAAAGTCCCACGGTTCCTTATGCGTTGTGTCACGAACAATACCACTGCCAGAGTTGCGCTCAACTACAATATTGTTAACGATTTGGCCAAGTCTCCCACAACCATGTCTGCTCTAGAAGTGCTCAAAACTTGTACTTCACAATGTAAACTTGGTAAACATTTTACTTGTATGACACATACTTAAGATGAGAATGCATTTGACATCTGGATAAAGAGAGTTTCCATAAGTACATCCATGAATAACTACTAAGTGTTACTGCATATGCTTAGTGAGTTGTGGTGCAATACTTGCATTTGCTTGTCTTACCCTTGATAACACACAACTAGCTAACATTTGCACATTACACACAAAGTACATCCTTCTTACTATTTATTTGACTCCATTAGGCACTAATCACTAACATCCTCGAAAGAAGATATGTTTGTGTCTTAATGTCTTTTCAGAGTCGTAATAGGGATCTCCCCTAGGAGGCTTAGGCTTTGGAAACAGTTGGGAGAAGTTGACTAAGGTGACAATGGTCACTTCCTCCTCACATGCTTACCGATGGCTCGGACTGCCATTTCAACTAGTAACATAACAACAAATAAAAAACCCTAGGTTGTTAGTACCTAAACTTAAGCCCCATTACAACATCAACACATAATATTCAACAATGATATACATCACATAGCCAAGGTGAGGGGCGCCCCTTGGGGGATGTCCTCACCAACTGAGCCAAATAAATAATCCCGGACATGCTAATGACTGAAATTAGTGTGTAAGTGTCCGTAGATCCATAATACATCATCTAGATAAGTTTCATTGCCATTTCCTTGACCACACAAGCCAAATCAATTTTCCCAGTGATTTACTAGTTCATTTTTTGATGGTACAACCTTTGAAAACCATTGAAGTCATCATATCTTCATTCAGGTTGAGAATTGGGAACTAACTGCACAGGAGTATCTAGAGACATAGTAGAATGGTACAAGTGACTACTCATATCCCCTGGAACAATGTGGTGCTCCAGGAGGACCAAAATAACTGCAATAATAATATAATCTGACTAATAATAAAGTGATAATAATCACAGATCATGGAATCTGAGGCCAAACTCTACAAAATGAAAGCACAATATTGGTCCTGGGCATGTCTAGAGTATTTATAAGCATTGCCAAATTTTTAGCCATTGCCTTGGGAACCGCGTTTGACTTGGTCAACTGGGTTGACCAGGTTAAATTACCCAAACTGAAGGTGAGATGCTAAACTAAGCTGAACCTGCAGGCATCCAAGGTAAGAACTGCTCTAAGATGTATATTAAAACCCAACTTAAATCATGTCTTTCAGAGTCATGGTAACAATAATAATAATAATAACAACAACCAATAAGATATACCTGTGTTTTTGAGTAATCATTGAATCTCATTAGAGGAAATTTAAACTCAAAATGGGCCTCCTAAGGAAAATTAATAAAATAATAGTTAAAATAATAAAATAATATTTACTAATTTTGGAGGAAGAAAAGAAAAAAACTACTTTTTTGTTCGTATTTTCGACATATCTCCCTGTATTTATTAATTTCCGCATCCAACGAGTACCCACTCGGCATACTTTTGACGGGCCCCCTCTACCCCAAAAACAGGAATTACCTGAAAAAACGTGATGATGATGTCATCATCACGTTTTTTCAGGTATTTCCTGTTTTTGGGGTAGAGGGGGCCCGTCAAAAGTATGTCATCATCATGTTTTTTTAGGCATTTCTTGTTTTTGGGGTAGAGGGGCCTGTCAAAAGTATGCCGAGTGGGTACTCGTAAATTCCGCATCCAACGAGCTCTCCCGATTGAAATTTGAGTAAAAACATAGGGAGATATGTCGAAAATACGAACCAAAAAAAAAAAAAAAAAAAATTTATGATACCTATCCCCAAAATTATATTAAAAAATTGTTTAAGAGGTGCTCCCTTTTTAATTTTGACACAATATTTTTCACTAATACATAAACCAAGAGAGTTATTAATGCTTTTATCTGAATCATTTTAAATTGAAATTTCCTCTAATGTTTGGAAGTCTCTTGTATATGCCATACTTACAAGGTTTAAACAATCTGCTAGTGCTGGGTGAGGATGGAAAATAAGGATAAAGTAAAGGGTGATGATCTCTAGTTGGTTTTGACCATGTGATCTCTCCGAATGATGACAAATAAACGCAACCAAAATGACATATGCATGACAGATAACAATAGGGGATGGTGGTGTCTCACAAATGGATAAAGTACTTGGGCTTGTTTCCTTCAGGCTCTAGCAAGTTTCCATATGACAGATTCCACAATTTGGAATATTGGTCAACCTTTAAAGGCAGGTGCCCTAGAGAGCCTTCTGGGCTTCTAGAAAATGACAAAGACATAACCTTTGCAAGCTAAACTCACCTTGTTGCCCTATAGGGGCAAAAGAGCTGAACCCTATAGAAGGAATGAGTGCTCATCCTTTGACTACTGAATTTTTCAAACAACCTTTAATTTCACATAAGATAATAGCCAACCTCCAAAGGCAGGTGCCCTGGAAAGCCTTCTGGGCAAATTACCTCATATGTCCATAACACAGTCATAAAATATAACAATGTTACAACATATGTCACCTAGGGGGCTCAAATCACCCCTAGGGAATTATTTTTGAACTTTGCATTGACATTTAACATGATACAAAAGTCACTCATAGTGAAAGTTGCCCCACGGGGGGAAAATGAAACTCATGCTATGATGCCTTGAAGATATGCTATGAAAATCGTTCAAAAACATCTAGGGAGCCATGTTCACAAAACTCATTCACATCTTTCTGATTCATTAATCCCTTGCCACACATATTATACCTTGGTCACTTTTAATTAAATAATTTTCAAGCTGAATTTTTTTGTAGATCTTCAGAATGCCAAAAATTACATTTTTTTACCCGAACTAATAATCTAACTGCAAGGATGGATCTAGAAACACCAAATCCACTATGTGACCCATGACTCATACACCCTGGAGCAATCTATTATAGCCTTTATGAATAAATTTTGCATTCTTTAATTAAAAATTGGCTTAATTATTTCTGTTGACTTTATAAAAATAATGAAGTAAGCCTATTTTACACAATTTGATGCATGGAATGGTCCAATTGGCCTCTAAAGGAACTAAGACGGACATTGATAACTTCTAGTGGGATTCCATTGCGGGTTTGACCCGTTGACCAAGTCAAAACTGATAGAAAATGAGATTGAGCATATAAATAAAAAATGTTGCATGCAAGAGTTGTTGGTCCTTATCATAACAAGTATTGAAAGACGACTAGGTGCTAAGTTATTCATACAATGGTGATCAACTCAAAAGAAAAGCAAAAGTAGGACAAATACTCGGTATAATTAAGCAATAGAAGTGACAGTTCCAAATGCATACTTCAATTCGTATTAATCACAAATATAAATTATAGATCAATTCCCCTTTATTCTCTTCTGGGTGAGATGGAAAGTATAACAAGATGGGTTTTGGTCAACATGAGGTTTGAATTTTGGGTAGAACTAATTCATGTTTGGAGAAAAGGGCTTTACGGGGTCACTGTGACATTTGTTGGACTAGTGAACAATAGGGAAGGGAAGTGTCTCACAGATGGATAAAGTTCTTGAAAGGCACCCTTTTGACTTTAACAAGTCCCCCATTCATATTTTCCACCAACTTTGCATTTCACATTTGACTTTCCTTTGAGTTCACTTTGCATTCTTTTGGATATATCATTTAAGCACATTTTCACATTTGACTTTCCTTTGAGTTCACTTTGCATTCTTTTGGATATATCATTTAAGCACATTTTCACATTTGATTTTCCTTTGGTTAGCCAATGGCCAAAAGGTACCAGACTTGTAAGCCCCAATACTGCCACGGCCTTAGCTCCGCTGGTAGCAAGCGTCCATAGCCTCGACGGAGTTGCCACAATAATGTTTTTTTATGGGCAAGTAGGTGGAACATCATGCAAATGATGAGTACCTACCATTTTAGTCACTAACTAATTTCGAGGAATTTTAAGCATTTCATAGTTTTGGGAGTACTTGCTTCAAGTCTAGAGGATACACTTCCGGTGACTAGGCCAACCTAATTGCACTCAAACATCTTGAGCTACAAGACGAACGAGATCAAGAGAACTGAAAGCAAAGCCACACACTTTAGAACCAAGACATGGGAAAACATGAAGGTTGTCCAATCAAAGAGGTCACAATGGGGGAGGTCCTTAGGTTTATCAATCAAGTCCATGTCAAGGGATTTTAAGCATCAAACGGAAACAACGAAAAAAGTGGACTAGGACTATGATACAAAACCAGGCGAGAGGGAGTTGATCTAATATCTAATTTTTACATATGAATTAACCCAAAGAAAAGCATGCCAAAAAACTTAATACAATTGTCACTATAACATTCCAAGTGCAAGTCCCACTATATCAACCAAATAAAACAATTTGATCATTGATACATGACAATAACCAAGCATAGTCAATCTACCAATACAAGTATGAATTCCATTATATACCTCATGCCATATACCTGCACAGAACTTGCTGCTGCACCTGTAATCCACCTGTACTGTCACTGTTGTATCTGCATGGCATGGAAGGAGTACATCTCGATGACTGATCTTCCCTAGTGAACCAAGGTCCGAATATGCCTAACAATGGATGTCATGAAGAGGGCTCGAACTGACAAGGGTGGCCCCACAATTGCTGCCCCTAAATAATCCAGCTGCTAATAACAAGATGTGATCATCCACCAATGATTAACTTTGATGCTCATCCATCTGAAGTGTAAGGACTAGGTACTCCACACTAGTAGTTAATCTCAATTTCTCTAGGGGGAATAAGCAAAGGAGAAGGGGAAGAGGAAAGCACATGCTCAAGTGCTCAAGATCTTACGAAAGAGTTTCCTTTCTCCTCCTTTCTTAGTATAATATACAAAATAATGAGAATGAGAAAATGTGAGATAGAAAATAGAAGGGAAGTAAAAATAGTAGTGTCCAAATATATCACTCATTTTTTAGTCAAAATAACATGTGTATGAAGAACCTACCCCTCCAAAAGATCACCCTCCTTCCATAATAACTACCCATAAGAGAAACTACTCTTATATATGGAAAATTTGTTCTCTAAGTGCAATCTTTTCATGCTTAAAATAGACCCTACGAATTTCCTATGGAGAGAATCCCCTAAAATTATGTCTTAAAGTGAGGATTAAAAATATTATGATGAGCTAGGCTTATTTTAACAAGTAAAAACTTTAAAAATAACAATATACCTAAGTTGCTAGGAAACTTGGGTACGGGGATGGGGATGGGGACGAGGATGGAGACTCCACTTTTTGCAACAGGGGACTTGGGTACGTCAGGGGTACTGTGTGTGTGTCTCTCTCTCTCTCTCTCTCTCTCTCTCTCTCTCTCTCTCTATATATATATATATATATATATATAATATAAAATTAAATCAATTTATTTTTCACTAGTATTCAATTTCAATAAGTAACAAATACAATTAACATGCACATTGCTTTAAAGTTCATAAATCATTGATATAAAGTGGGAATTACATATGAACCTTGAGTATAAACAAAACAATAGTTGATGGAGCTTTTGGTTTTTCCAAATTAGAAATATGCACATGCATATAAACATCTCCACAAACATCAACAAATTAGGTTTTCTATCATTCATGAAGGACAAAGAATATGGTGTGTGCAACAACATTGGAACAACTTGCACAAATGATCAACAATAAACACAAGCTATGCCAAGAAAAATCCAATGACAAGAACCAGAGTCATTAAAGAATAAGGCAATCTTCTAGAAGAAATAGTCTAAGAATAGATATCAACCACTCCAAGCTAGATAGTGGCATGTCATTAACTTAAAAGCACAAACCCTTTAAGTCTTGTTGAAATAATGTAACTTCGAAGAATATTCTACTTGTACTTCACATTATTATTATTCCTCCTTCGAGAGATGTTACTGATATAAAAGGTCATGTAAAAGTCATGAGGTAAACCCTCAGTTGTAAGTCGAGTCAATAGCACACAGAAAAGAAGAATATAATTATTATTGTGAAGTTTACCTAGGTGGGTCGGCCCTGTCAGTTAGATAGGTCCGCCCAGTTAGGGTAAAAGTCAGTTGGGAAGTTTAGTATAAATAGGGAGGCACCCTCCCTCATTTGTACACATTCACACACACTTGTATTGTACAAGAGAGAGAAAGAAGGAGAGACAGAGAAGGAGGAGGACAAGTGTCTTTGGTGTTTTGTCTCTTATGCTTGGGGTTTGGTCTCTCAGTTGATGAGACGTTGTTCTTTGGTCATTGCATACTGGTAATCTATATTGAAGAAGTTTTGTTGGTTTTTTCCCTTTAGGGTTTTCTCAGGATAAATTGTTGTGTACCTTGTGATTGTGTTTCTTTCAGTGATCCTCTTTATGGTGTTATTATGAAAATGTATTAAATGCTAATCAAGTTAGGACTTAAGCTATGGCAACATAGAAAACTTAACAAATCTAAGACAACCTAAGCTTGTATTGCCTCTCCTATTCCTGTATCCTCTCCTTTGCACAACAAGTTCTCCTCTTGTGGGCTCCAACAAAAGTCAAGACTCAACTCTGTGTTGGGAGAAGTGGACAGGCATGCGGGGTCTTAAGAGGGTAGGGGGACCCATGCCTAACTCGTCCCTCTTTGTAAAGGCAAATTTTTTATAATTTTTTTTATAATTTTCACATACTGGAGTTTACTAGAAGTCCTCAAAACCTGGGGACGGAGTCCCCAAAATGAGCAAGGTTTCTTGTTTTTGGGCCAAAGGTACCCGGTACTTGGGGACTTCAATAGGGACGTCAAGGGATGTTTATGAAGTACTTGAACCGGTTTCCGAGACTTGGGGACGGTACCTAGGACAGGGATGTGAACCCAACTCCTGGGGACGGGTACTCGTGCAACATAGCAATATACGCTCCTCTAGGCAAGGCACTCTTCAACTAAGGTCACATGAAAATGTTGACTAAATTGTCATTGATGCCAACAGGTGTGTCTTGGTGCCCCTTGAGGAGCCCTTCAGGGTTAGAAGTCTATCAATGTCAAAGGAGACCTTTTGACCTTGTCCAAGCCCAAGTTTGAATCCCTTGGAGCCCTCGGGACAATGCCAAAATCCCTGTACATCCTTTAGAGTGTTTAAGTTCCCCTAAGTTGTTTCAATGGTGCCCCAGTTGTTTCTTTGGTTCCCAATACCACAACCTATGCCCTAGTACCCTAGAAAGTGTCCTTGGTGGGTTGAAGAAGTGTAGAACTTCAAAGAGTCCAAATGAGCCATTCTGTCGTCATTTGTATTTTTAATGAGGTCATGGTACCCTGGAGAAGTCTAGGCACCCCCACACCTTGATTGTTATGATATTGGGGTTCTTGGTGGCTAGTAAAGCACACCCTCACTTGTGGTGACTTTGATGACCTAATAATAAACCCTAAAACTCTTACCTTTGGTTCCTAAGCCTACAAACTAAAACTTGACCCTATGATGTATGCCTTGCCCTTAAAACATAATGATGCCCTTTTGAGCCCATAATGATGCCCATTGCGCGCTTATTGATTAATATTTGAAGACCTAATTTGGTGACCCTCAAACCCACAAGAAGTGGCATGGAAGTTGTTGACATAAAGATTGGTAAACACCCTAGCATTTAACTTAATTTGAAATGGTCCTATGAATTTTTTAAATCATCTTAACTCTCCATGTTGCTATTGTCATTGAATTAAAAGTTAAATAAAACCTCCCCTAAGGTCAGCCCCATTGAGTGGTTGTATGTTAAAACAATTTAAAATCAATAAAAAGACTTAACCTCACCTAGAAGTCTGCCCTATTCCCTTCCTCAACGTCAAGGTTAAGTATTAAAACACAAAAGGAATGTCACAATTCTACCATCAACGAATGAACCAGCAAACAATTGACTGAGGTTTTTCACTTGAAATTCACAGCAACAACAGAGGAGAGGGACCCGAGTTTTCCACAGATAAATATTTTTTCTTGGGTTAAGTAAACAGTCAGAGTTTTGAGTCATCTACTCAATCCGAGTATCTTGGGTCTTCCTTAACACTGAAACAGTCTGAATTTTTTCTTGGGCACTCAACAAGGTTTGGATAGGGTTCACTGTTTCCTTTTTACAGACCTTTCCTACACAGCCTTGAAGGTTTAAAACAGTGTACAGTCCGAGTTTTATCAGCCTACACAGAACCGAGTTTGTGGAAGGTTATACCATTAAACATTGTGTACAAACAGTCCCGAGTTTTATCAGCCTCCTCAACAGCCCGAGCTTTGATGAAACCTGATTTCCTTGGGGTTTTACACAGTCATGAGCAGTCCATAATTTGGCATCATCATCTACAATTTCGAGTCCAAGGATCTTCTACAGTGACAAGGTATGTATACAACCAATGAATGAGGCATGACAATGTATATATAGTGATATACAAGTGTATGATGTATGCACAGTGAAGTGTACAGGTGTATTTATATGTACAGTGAAGTGTACAAATGTATGAGTGTACACTGATGTACATACAATGGTATATTTTTATGTACAGTAAAGTGTGAAGTTGTGATGTATACCATGATGATGCATGCTACACTTTGATGAACATGATATGATGATGATGTGATGATGCATGCTACACTCTACACTCTCTGATGACAATGCATGTGATGATGATGTACATTCTGTGATGTTGCTGCACTCCCATGATCTATGATGTATACACTATGATGAACATGCATGCTATGGCATGATGATGCTCTCCTATGCACTATGATGTACATTTGATGATGCATACACAATGATGATGTATATTTATACTCTATGACGATGTATGATGATCAGTGAAAGCAGAGCATAATTACTTGTTCAGTGATTGACATGAACAGTGTGTAGCAGTGAAATGACATATCAGTATGGAGTGATGATTTGGTAGTGATCAGAGAGCAAAGGATATCAGCAGCAGGAAGTTCAGTGATTGGTTTTGACAGGTCCACAGGTTCAGTGTTCTTTTCTTAAGGGTGGTAGGGTGGTGCTAGAGCTAACAATCTTGTGAGTTAAGCTGTTGTAGCAGCTTGTCAGTTGTAGCTGACGAAGCCTAAGGGGTTGTAATTGGTAAAGTTGTATTAAATTTGCTTACCCCAGTTGTTGCTGGGTCGGATTTATTTTAAAAAGGCTTCTGTGGTTTTACCCCTAGGACTTGTGTTTCCACATCAAAATATTGTGTACTGTGCATCTTGTTATTTTCATGTACATTGATGATATGCTATGATTGGTGATTAGCCCTCTCTTAGTATTTCAAGTTTCAACAGAAAAGACCCTCTTGACCGTGCAAAATGCAAATGGTCCCTGGAATTTCAAAGTGCTCAAAATGACCTGAATTTGGACACTGATGTTGCTTTCCATATTGGGTCCCCAAATGTTCAATCATCGACTAAAAATAACCCATACTGGAATCCAATGGAACTGACACCATAGGCAAATCCTCCAACTAAGTCCCTAAATATGAAACTAGATCGACAATTGGACCACCTAAAAAAAACTAAAATTACCAACTTCTCAGATTTTCCTTAAAAAACCCATGCATATCTACCTAATGGGTGTTCAAGACTATGGTTATATCATGCAACAGAATGCATTGCAAACTCACCTTGATCACACCCCATGGGTGTCTTCAACCTCCCACTCTGAAAATTGCACTACATTGTAATATGGGGCACCTACTACCATTGCATCACTTGTCCACATGTACCTATGATGTGTCCTCTACCTATACCTGTAAAAAAAACCCGTCTGAGCTTTGTCTAACCATTTATCTATGACTAATGAAGACTTGAGACCATATGCCAAGTTTGAAAGGAACTCAATGAATTGTCGATGTTACATCAATGGATCGATTAACCAATCCACATCGTAATGTACTCATGAATTGTTACTAAATGTTGAACTTTGTAACAATGAGCTCACTGAGAATGATATTAATGAGCATGTATTGTAGATTAACAATTGAATTTATAATGCCAAATCTGGTGTTAATAGGTATCATCCAAACGTCACCATAACCAAGTAGGCTGACCTTTAGTTTCCCCTGTCGATTTGGAATATGGTGATTTAATTAAGGTTTCCTAGAGAAATGCTTGATGGGTTCCCTAGAGATGTGTGTTTCATGAAAAAAAAAATCTTTGCCTATTGTAAATAAATGTTTTCATCTCTAACAACCTTTTTCTTTAATCCTCTATCTATTCTTGAATCCTCATGTCAGTAGTTATGCATTGTGCCTAGTGTCAAACCATGATGATGGATTTGATTCAAATGAATGGCAACTTACATTATTTTGACTTTTGTTATTTTTTCCAACGAACTATTATGCAGCTTATGCTACATGCTAGATGTGGTAGAAACCCAATAATGCCTTTTTCTATTGATTGATATCTTCATGATTTTTATGGGCGTTATATTGCGATCCTATTTTATGACATGTCCAGTATCACTATCAATTCGGTGGTTCCTATTCCTTTATACTTATCTATGGATTTATTCCACAACAACAATGGTTTATTCCCTTGTTACTCTATTTCATGCTTGGCAGCAAAGTCTTCTTTCACACTTACATAATTTGTTTTTAAAGGTAGCGTTCATTTGTTACTCCTATGGCAAAAGGCTAGATTGTGGTCAAAATCCTGCGGATTAGAGAAACTGATAAATTTGTGGCCAAAAGTCAAATCAAATAGGGTATGATAAAAGTGTGGACAAAGGCTCGGATCTAATTTGGTGTTAATATCAATCTAATGAACAATAGTTTATTAACTAAATATCCAACATAAAAAGGATAGAAAATTGAAATCCATATAGGACAAATAATTATATAAAATATAATGAGAGGGATTATATAGATAGATTGATACAATGCCATGTGATAGAATAATTATGCACATTGACTAGTCATAATGGTGAATGTTCATATACCTTAATTAAGTTAATCTGCATTATGGAAAATGACTCAACATCATGGAAAAAAACCAAGTTAAGAATCTCACAAATAGAATTAGCTCCTACTTAAAGTTCCTTAGATCTCTTAGGCAAAAAGAATAGGGATCCTTTTGAAAAGTAATTAATGCTACCATAGAAAAGGTATAATAATCAAGAATATTGAGTGCCACAAAGATTTAATTTTTTAAAGTTGTCTTGAATAATCCCATAGTGTCACACAAAAGAGGACCTTTTCCATAAAAAAACAAGGAGTAAAATACATGCTTGACCATTTCATCCTTGCTATAAACTGTACAAGCAACATTGGTCTCATCCGCTTTGTTGCTGCCTTACACGCACTTGGGGGTTATCGCAACATAAATCTTCAAGTTGCTCAGTGCATCATTGGGGGCTAATCTCGAGACAGGTGCTGTCACCTAATCTTGGCTCCTCCGTTTAGGCAGAACTCCTAACGAAGCCAAGGGGGTAGTCCCTAGAAAGAGTTGTTAAGACTCTTAATTACAGTTTGGTTGTTAAAAAATGGAATTTAGTTTTTTAGGAGTTTTGATAAATAAATACTAAAACAAGCTACTTGCAAGTAAAATTAATATAACAACATGAAAATAGATTTGACAATTGTTGAATTTTCAGCATTAGCATAAACTTTAAAAATTTGCAGATAAACATAAATAGATCAGCAGTGCAGTAAAAACACATTCATCACATCAACACACATGGACACAATATTTTTCACTGGGGAAACCTTCAAAGGACAAAAACCCCAAAAGCATTAATAGCTCATCTCGTAAATGAGATGGCCTAAGAAATTCTTCAAAAAGTTCCTCAAATGCAGATCTGGATTTTGACCACAATAACTGTAAAATTCATCAGTAAAAATCAGATTGATAATTTTACCCACAATTTCTTGAATTACAGAAAATTACCAATTTATGGCTTTCTTAGAAAAACTGACATTTTCTCTCACCTGCCCAAAAATATCAGACCGTTGAAAACTGCTTGAAAATATCAGACTACTGAAAACTGCCCAAAAATATTAGACTGTCTGAAAACTGCCCAAAAATATCAGGCTGCTAAAAACTGCCCAAAAATATCAACCTGCTGAAAATTGCTCGAAAATATCAGCCTGCTGAAAACTGCCCGAAAATATCAAACTGTCTGAAAACTGCCCGAAAATATCAGACCGCTGAAAACTGCCCAAAAAATGGAATGCTGAAGACAGCTGTGCAAAAATGCTGAAGATGGACTTTGCTGATAAAACCCTAGCTGAGGGTTTGAACATAAGATAGTCTTCTTCACCTGTGAGAGCAAAAGTGTGTGTAAAAAATGAGAAGGCTTGATCTTTTTTTATAGCCTTTGTTCACCTGTAAGTGGACAAGATTAGGAAAAATAAAAATAATAATATTTTTATTCTTTTCCTAATTTCACTTTCACTTTTACCAAAAAGGTAGTTTTATTTTTTCCTTTGACTTTTATAAGAAGTCCTTCTTTAATTAGGAAAAATAAAAATAATAATATTTTTATTCTTTTCTTAATTTCACTTTCACTTTTACCAAAAAGGTACTTTTATAAGAAGTCCTTCTTCAATTTTGTTTTCCACCGGTGGTCCTTTTAGGTGGACAAGATTAGAAAAGATAAAAATAATAATATTTTTATTATTTTCCTAATTTCACTTTCACTTTTACCAAAAAGGTACTTTTATTTATTTTTCTTTGACTTTTGACTTTGGCCTTTTACCAAGTGCTCCTGTGGTCATTACCTGTGGTACTTTTTTATTTCAAAAGTACATCATCATAAACCAAGAGAGTTATTAATGCTTTTATCTCATACACTGTGTGACACCTAGATTTGGTACTAGGGTAACTTAACCAAGGGTAGCTAATCCTTGGAGAAGCACACCAAGCTCATAGATCAATGGTAAAAGTGCCACACACATGCCCAAACCCAGTCTAGGACTTACAGTGTCTTCATTCTCCCAGAGAATGGCTACTCAGAACTAAGCCGAGTCTACCAGTCCTAGACTAGTCTACATCGTGGTCTCGGACCAAATGTCTACTCAACACAAGGTTGAGTCTACCCAGAGCAGATCTGGGTTTATATCATGGTCCCAGACCAAATATCTACCAGTCAACAGAATGGTCACTCAACATTGGGTTGAGTCTTCACCGTGGTCCCGGACCAAGTGGTCCCATTCTCCGAAGAGAAGGGCTCTCGATGCTGCTCAGAAAATCAACACTCCCTCTCAGCGAGAGAGGCATTCTCTGCCATACCAAGCTTGTCACGAAAGTACATGAACTTTGATGCTGTCAGAGGCTTGGTCAAGATATCTGCAATCTGTTCATCTGTATGAATGTACTGCAACTTCAGAGCACCTCTCTGCACTAGGTCTCTGATGAAATGACACCTCATTTCAATGTGTTTCGATCTGTCATGAAACATTGGATTCTCTGAAAGCTTTATGCAACTCTGATTATCGCAATGGATGATCGTTGAGTCAAGCTTTCCCTCGAACAGATCAGATAACAACTTTCTGAGCCAAACTACTTCCTTGCAGGCATTGCTTGCAGCAATATACTCTGCCTTAGCTATACTATGAGCTATGGAACCCTGCTTCCTACTGGACCAAGAGATCATTGCTGATCCCATACTGAAGCAATAACTAGAGGTACTTTTTCGGTCGACTGCACTGCCAGCCCAATCTGAATTTGAATATCCAGATAACAATACTCCACTGCTGGAAGTATACCTAAGCCCATAAGTGATAGTCCCTCGCACATATCTGAGTACATGTTTGGCAGCTACCAAGTGTATGTGCTTCGGATTTGACATGAACTGACTCAGTGCATTCACTGTGTAGCAGATGTTTGGTCTCGTATGAACGAGATACATCAGGGAATCAATGAACTGTCTATATAGAGTAGAGTCCACATTCTGTGAACTAGAGGCTGAGTCCTGCAAATTTGTCAAGTTGGTAGTCATTGGTACGCTCATGGACTTGCAGTCCTGCATCCCAAATCTCTGCAAGATATCCACTTCATACTTTCCTTGTGTCAGGAAGATCTCACCTCGATTTTTCCAGACTTCTAAGCCAAGGAAGTAATGCATCAATCCGAGATCTTTCATCTCGAATTCAGAGGTAAGCTCCCTCGTGCACTGGTCTATCAACTGTTCATCACCTATAAGAAACAAGTCATCTACATATAGAACAAGTATCAATACATGATTATGAACAACTTTAAAGTACAAGTTAGAATCAGCTGTACTTTTGGAGAACCCCAAGCTATGGAGAAATCCATCCATCCTGGCATACTAGAATCTCGGAGCCTGTTTTAGTCCATACAAGGCTTTCTTCAGTTTACATACATGGGTCTTCTTCCCATGAGTAACAAAGCCTTCAGGTTGTTCAATATAAACCTCTTCCTCAATCTTACCATTGAGAAAGGATGTCTTTACATCCATCTAATGTAACTTCCATCCGAATACTGCAGCAAGTGAGATGATGGTTCTGATGGTAGTGTACCTGAAAACAGGTGCAAATGTCTCGTCATAGTCAATGCCTTCTTTTTGAGTGAAGACACGAGCTACAAATTTGGCTTTATACTTCTCCACACTGCCATTTGCAGCATGATTGATCTTATAAAGCCATCTGGAAATCACCACTGACTTTCCTGTTGGTCTGGGAACAACTTTCCAAACATCATTCTTCATGATTGACTTATACTCTTCAATCATGGCATCAACCCATACCTGTTTACTTGTTGCTTCTTCATACGATGAAGGTTCTGAACTAATAAGCTGACTCATAAGACCGGAATACTTCTGTGGTCTTATGCTTTCTCTGAAAGTCCCTGGAGGAGCTTTATGCTTCTCTGCTTCTTGTACCGTTTCTCGGTACCAAGCAGGTCTCCTTTTGGAAGGAGGAACTTCTAGTAGTTCTTCTAGTGGACTTTCAATGTTCTCAGGAACATCTGGAGTTTGATCATCAAACTCTTCCTCCCTCTGAATTTCTGAATCTGGAAACTCAAGTGGAGCAACTGCATCTTTCGGTGAAAGCTCTAGTGTTTTACGAAACACCGCTTCCTCATGAAAGATCACTTCCTCATGAAAGATCACATCTCTGTTGACCTCAATGTACCTCTGTCCAAGTATATATACTCGATAAGCCTTCGAGCAATCACTGTACCCAACAAATAAGCCTTTCTTACTGGAAGGCTCTAGCTTGGCCCTTTTTTCTTTTGGCACATGAACATACACAGGAGTGCTGAATATCCTCATGTGATCAACTGCAGGTTTCTTCTTGGTGAAGACTTCTTCTGGAGTCTTCTCACCCAAGATAGCATGAGGGCTTCTGTTCTGGATGTACACTGCAGTTCCGGTAGCTTCAGCCCATAAAGACAAAGGAAGATCTAGATCAGTGATCATGGCTTTAGCAGCCTCACAGATCGTTCTATTCTTCCTTTCTGCAACCCCATTTTGCTGGGGGTTGTAAAGCACTGTCAGCTCTTTCTTGATTCCTGCTTCTCGACAAAAATCATCAAACTCATTAGATTCATACTCACCTCCGTTATCTGATCTCAAGATACGGATGTGCCTGCCAGTATGATTTTCAATCAGTGTCTTGAACTCTTTGAACCTGTCAAAGGTTTCACTCTTGGCCTTGAGGAAGTAAATCCAAGACTTTTGAGAGTAGTCATCAATAAACAAGACATAATATAAACAGCCACTCAAGGAGGGTGAAGACATGGGCCCACAAATGTTAGAATAAATCAAATCCAAAATGCCTTTAGATCTACTCTTGCATATGGGAAAGGATTTCTTAGTGTTCTTACCTAGAGCACATCCTTTGCAAATTCCTTCATGCTTTGGAGAAACTTCTGGCATACCTGTGACCATCTTCTGCAATCCTGGGAGAGTTGTGTAGTGAAGGTGTCCAACCCTTCTATGCCAAAGTTCACAAGGATCAACTATGTGATGCACCAAAGTATGAGTGGAAACTTTGGAGGCCTTGTAGAGGTCTCCCTCTCGAACCCCAATCTGAACTGCTGAGTCTAGATATGTGTCTTTTTCCCATAAAAAAACCTTTTTGTCCATAAAGAGGACTCTGTGGCCTTTGTCTTCTAAACCAGCAACAGATAAAAGATTCTTCTTTAACCCAGGAACATAAAGAATATCATCAATATGAAGAACCGTACCTGAGTCAAGTTGAAGTGACGTTGAGCCAACTCCTTCAATCTTGTTAGTGGAGTCATCTCTGAGTTCTACCTGAGTGGTGAACTTCTTCTTTCTGTAACTGGTAAGGGTACCACGGTTACCTGTGATGTGCATGGAGGCACCACTATCCACCAACCAAGAAGTGGAGCAAGCTGAGAAAGAACCAGTTAGAGCAGAAATCAAATAGTACTCTCTTCTAGGCTCATCAGTTTTATTAGCCTTGGTTTTCTTCTTCTTCTTTGGTTCTTCATCTTCTTCTTCCTCTGCTTCTGCAGTAGATGCTTGAAACCTTCTCTTGGGTTTCTTCTTGTTCTGCCTGTAGTGTCTAGCATAATGTCCAAACTCATGACAAGTATAACATTCAATCTTGGACATGTCAGAAAACTTACCCTGAGGTTTTTTACCCTTCTTCTGCTGAGGGAAAGACTTCTTGAACTTCTTGGTCTTTGTTGCAAGTGCAAGGTTATCCTGCTTGATTACCTTGTTAGTGTTCCTTGCTTCTTCTTGTATGCAATCATGCCAAAGCCTTTCAAAGGTTGGCTGATTTTCTCGTCCACAGACGGATGCCATGAAGGTTTCCCAAGAGCTTGGGAGACCATCAACCACTTTTTGTACAAGATCATCATCATCAACAGTAACACCAATAGCAAGG
Source organism: Pseudotsuga menziesii (assembly GCA_001517045.1). Lineage (NCBI taxonomy): Eukaryota > Viridiplantae > Streptophyta > Pinopsida > Pinales > Pinaceae > Pseudotsuga > Pseudotsuga menziesii. The sequence continues at coordinate 30,998 of LPNX010972093.1, forward strand.
AGTTGATCTCTTACTTGTTTGATCTTGGTGAAGAAGGAACCAACGCTTTCATCTTTGTTCAGCTTCAAAGTTCGTAGCCTTTTCTTCAAGACTCTCTTTGGACTGGGAGCCTTCTTTTCATAGAGGTTTACCAATGTATCATAGCATTCTTTAGCAGTCTTCAAGGATGTGATGTCAGGCATCAATTCTTCTTTGATAGAATCATAAATAACTCTTCTAGCCTTACCTTGCGTCCTCTTGTAGGCAAGCCTACCAGCATTTGTAGTTGGCTCTTCTATGACATTAAGAACAATGTCATCCAAGTCATTCTCATCAAGAATGGCTGTCAACCTGGCCTTCCAGGAATTGAAGTTTGCTGAACCAGAGAGCTTTTCTTCCGGTTTGAAACCAACGATAGCCATCTCTGTCACTTATCCAAATGTTAGATCTGCAAATCTTATTCCAAGATCTAGTGAGAAACAACAACAATATCCCTTTACTGTGTTTTCACATGCTAAGCTCTGATATCATGTTGAATTTTCAGCATTAGCATAAACTTTAAAAATTTGCAGATAAACATAAATAGATCAGCAGTGCAGTAAAAACACATTCATCACATCGACACACATGGACACTATTTTTCACTAGGGAAACCTTCAAAGGACAAAAACCCTAAAAGCATTAATAGCTCATCCCGTAAATGAGATGGCTTAAGAAATTCTTCAAAAAGTTCCTCAAATCCAGATCTGGATTTTGACCACAGTAACTGTAAAATTCATCAGTAAAAATCAGATTGATAATTTTACCCACAATTTCCAAAATTACAGAAAATTACCAATTTAGGGCTTTCTCAGAAAAAAATGAGATTTTCTCTCACTTGCCCAAAAATATTAGACCGCTGAAAAATGCCTGAAAATATCAAACTGCTGAAAACTGCCTAAAAATATCAGATTGCTGAAAACTGCCCGAAAATATCACCCTGCTGAAAACTGCCTGAAAATATTAGAATGTTGAAAACTGCTCGAAAATATCAGACTGTCTGAAAACTGCCCGAAAATATCAGACTGCTGAAAACTGCCCAAAAAATGGAATGTTGAAGATAGCTGTGCAAAAATGCTGAAGATGGACTTTGCTAATAAAACCCTAGCTAAGGGTTTGAACATAAGAGTCTTCTTCACCTGTGAGAGCAAAAGTGTGTGTAAAAAATGAAAAGGCTTGATCTTCTTTTATAGCCTTTGTTCACCTGTAAGTGGACACGATTAGGAAAAATAAAAATAATAATATTTTTATTCTTTTCCTAATTTCACTTTCACTTTTACCAAAAATGTACTTTTATTTTTTCCTTTGACTTTTATAAGAAGTCCTTCTTTAATTAGTAAAAATAAAAATAATAATATTTTTATTCTTTTCCTAATTTCACTTTCACTTTTACCAAAAATGTACTTTTATTTTTTCCTTTGACTTTTATAAGAAGTCCTTCTTTAATTTTGTTTTCCATCGGTGGTCCTTTTAGGTGGACAAGATTAGGAAAGATAAAAATAATAAATTTTTATTCTTTTCCTAATTTCACTTTCACTTTTACCAAAAAGGCACTTTTATTTATTTTTCTTTGACTTTTGACTTTGGCCTTTTACCAAGTGCTCCTGTGGTCATTACCTGTGGTACTTTTTTATTTCAAAAGTACATCATCATAAACCAAGAGAGTTATTAATGTTTTTATCTCACACACTGTGTGACACCTAGATCTAGTACTAGGGTAACTTAACCAAGGGTAGCTAATCCTTGGAGAAGCACACGAAGCCTATACATCAAGGGTCAAAGTGCCACACACATGCCCAGACCCAGTCTAGGACTTACAGTGTCTTCATTCTCCCAAAGAATGGCTACTCAGAACTAAGCTGAGTCTACTAGTCCCAGATTGGTCTACATCGTGGTCCTGGACCAGATGTCTACTCAACACAAGGTTGATTCTACCCAGGGCAGATCTGGGTTTATATCATGGTCCCAGACCAAATATCTACCATTCAACAGAATGGTCACTCAACACTGGGTTGGGTCTTCACCGTGGTCCCGGACCAGGTGGTCCCATTCTTCGAAGAGAAGGGTTCTCGATGCTGCTCAGAAAATCAACAACAATTACAACTTAACTGACTTGCAAGCAAAATATGAAATTGAAGATAGTGCCAATGCCAAATGAAGTCAAAATAACATAATGCTACCGAAAGCTGTAAATGAATTACAAGTGGAGTCTTGGTCAGTTTTAGTTATCAAGCATGAGTGGATTAGAGGGAAAGGGAATTCCTATATACCAAATAGTACTTGGGAATATGTCTGGATTCCAACCCAAGTGGCTTCACACAAGGACATGTGGGCTAGATGGAGTCACGGGAGGATGCCCAACACTACACCAACAAGGGTGTAGCTTGACAGGGCCCCATGGTCACTTTCTAGTGGTTCCCGCTTCCTTTGCAAAATTTCCCTATAAGTCTTGAATTTCGATAATGTCGGATTTTCGTTATGTTTTCAAGGGATGTTGATTTATTAATGCGAGCTTGCTTAGTTGGATGTGAGAAATCAATTAGTGCACATTCCTGCTTTTGATTATCCCAAAGCTCGTGGCGAATCTGTGATGAGCAAGAGCATACACTGGAATGGAAAATTGTTTATTCCAAGTTGATATTGTAAAAAAATAAAAAATAAAACTAGTGAGACCAATTACTACATCAAAGAGTCTCTTTCAGGCCTGAAGGCCCTACTCAGGAGAGTAAGGCTGGATTAGTGTTCCTTTGTCCAAAATAAAACTAAAGGATTAGTAAAAGTATACAACCTTTCTAGAAGACGGATTGTGTGCATGTGTTGTCAAAACAAAACATTAGAAAAAAGACAAACCATCAAAAGACACTGCGAACCCCCCTAGGGGGGTGGAGTGTGGGTGTTGTGTAGCCCACCTACTTGTTTTATTAATTTTTATTACAATGCTTTTTGGATGAGGGTGCCTTTTGATCTTAAAAGCTGATAAAAAAGGCTTACAATAGCTTGCTTGAAGAAGGGGAATGAAGAAAAGGGAATGAGAGGAGTTTCAAGAAGCTTGAAATTTTGAAAATTTGCCCAACAATTCCGCTTAGCTTATCACGAAAAGACAAAAACCAGCAAGCTTTGTATTTATAAATTAGTGGGTTAATCAATAAAATACAATAAAAAAACACAACCTAGTACTTGTCGAAAGATAGAAAGATTTTGCTACTTTGAGTACTAGGAAAGGGAAACTAGATCTAAGCTTATGGTTATGAAATGAAAGCACTTTAAATTTAGCTAAGGAATATATGATAAACATTTAAAATAGATCTAAGCTTGCTTTTAAACGTAACCAGAGAGTAAAATAAAAGTTTTGGAAAGAAGAAGGTTCTCAAGCTCCAACTTGAATCTTTTGGAAAACCTGGAGACTTAGAGGTGAGACAAAAAAGGTGTTTTTAATCTGAATCCAAGAAAAAGAGATGCAACTTAGCTCAACTTTTTTACTTGGGAAGATGATCTGCAACAAAATATATCACACTTGCAACAAAAGATATTAGATCCGGTACCTTTTACTAATGAAAACCAAAAAAGCATGAAAAATAACTTAATAAGACAATGCCTTATTGAATCCTTAAGAGTAAATCAGTAAGTAAACAAATTGACAACTGCAAATATTTACCCTATGTGCTTCAGAGAGCCCTCTAAGCTAGACTAATGATAAAATTAAAACAAAGCGTGAAATTGCAACAGTATCACCTCATTCACAAAGCAGATGCACCAAAGATGTCACACTTCATAAGCCTCCAAAGCCTTTAACTTTATTCAGATAGAAAAATAAAAAATAGTACATGAGTAGAGGTTCCTTGCTTCCATACCAAATGAGGAAGAAAGCCTTGTTTAAATAGGAAAAATGAGAGCAAACCCCAAGGGGGGTGAATTTGCCAAGTGTTGGAGTTTTTTGAGATGATTGAGGGCAAATTAGGGTGAACTAGAGGTGGTAGGTGCCACCTCTCACAAGGTAGGTTACCCCCTTCTTTCTGTGACACACATATACAACAAGAGGTGAGCTTTTTCATGGATAAATGTGCTCCTCTAAGGAGAAATTCGCCCCATCATGGATTTGATTGGAATAAAGCCGATTTGATCTTGATTTGATCTCCAATTACCCCCAACATCATCCTTAGTTAACCTGAAACATTGTAATATCCCAAATAAGGAGATCTGCCTTCTTATGTTTGCACTTGCTTGTTTCTTGTAATCCTGAAATTTATTTGCTTGTGGTTGTTTGAGAATATTATTCCTTTCACTTAGTTCCTCTGGCTTACTAGTTTATTTTGTTGTTTGCAATCTTCATGTAACAGTTTGCTCATTCAAATATTAATTGCATGACATAGTAAGATGCATAACCATTATAAATCCCATGATATTAAACAAGAGAACACAAATGGAAAACATAAACTGTTTATGCAAGTGTGGACATAATAAGTACCTCAAATCAGTCCTGTGTAACCATATATAATAAGTGGAATAACTCTGACCTTTGAACAATGCTGACGGTTTACTGCAAGCTTTAAGACTGCTGCTAGTCAATATTTAATAGTGCCAAGGAGGAAGTATGATGCTTTCAACACTAGATCTGATTCCCAAATACCATGAACTCTGTTCCTCATTTAAATATCAGTCATGCAATGTTATATGCCCCAGCTGAGAATGGGATCTCCGCCAGGAATGTCAGTGGTTGTTGATGGCTGTAACAACGACAATTTATAATCAGATCTTAAATTATGATGACAGTGGCTGTAAGTTTAACAACAGTACTATATAATCAGATCTGTGTGTATAGGGCAATGGTAGAGTGTTGCAGGAGAAGATAGCCCCACTAGACAGTTACATGCCCAGAAAAATAGATCACGCTCAGCTTGGGGAGATTACAGCCCTGAGAATATGAATACGGCCTTCCCTTTCTTTAATCTCCTCTCATGCATAAAATCGTGCGCCCTCTTTTGAGATATGACCATCAACAAATATCACGCTCCTTTTTTAGATGATTCAAGTCGCCCTTTTGATAGACCTCTGCTAGGAGTACTGATTCGTTGCCAAAGGAAATGGAAGATCACTCTAACAATGGCTCACCCCCTTTTCTTGTCTGGAATATGACTGCCCACGCCTCAGTTTAAAGAGAGGTCTCTGCAATAATGATGAAACGCTGCCAAAGAGAGAGGAAATCTTTGGTGTATTTAATGGTTCCAGCTCTCAAGGATAGCCACGACCTCAGCAGATAAGCATGCAGCAGCGTAGAGAAGAATCTCTGCCCGAATAAAGTACAGAAGATCGCTGCCCAAACCAATGATGAATATGCCCATGCTCCACAACAATGAGGCCTCTACTCGATACACCCTTGTACTCAGACTTCCAAGGAAGAATTCACCCAGCTGCCCTAAATAACACAAACTCTAATACCAAACTTAACTCTGGCAATCATGAAGCACAGTGATAGATCGGAGTGATCTATCCTTTTGAATTGACTAGGGTGGATAGATCTCTCCACCGAACCCAATTGTTGGCTAAGGAATTTGTCCTCAACCCTAAATAGCTCTTAGAGCTTTCAAAACCCAAAACTCAATAATGAATAATAACACCACAACTTCAATAAATAACCAAGCAGCAGCCAGAAGAGGATCGCTGCTCCAAACTAGAGGAAGTGGTTCGCTGCCCTAATTGCCGGAATAAGACTAGGACAGATGTTTCACTGCCGAAATCCTGTTAGCTGAAGACTCCGTCTCCAACCCCAACTGCTGTGCTGCACACTGTGCTACTATCCATGAGCTCCCAAAATAATCATAATCCAAAGTGAAGTCTCCTCTCGCTTTATCCTCTATTTATAAAGTTCAACTGCACAAACCTAATCTTTGACCTAATTAGGTCACTTTAACTTCTAATTTGCAGTTGACTTGCATGCATGCGCATGGAGACTTAATTGGGTGCATGCATCATTAAATAATGCTTAGATGTCATGTATGTCACTTTTAGGGTTTGCATGCATATCACTTTTAGGGTTTGCATGCATCTCACTTTTAGGGTTTGCATGCATGTCACTTCTGAGCTTTGCATGCATGTCATTTTTAGGGTTTGCATGCATGTCACTTTTGGGAACATTACAAACATGTCTGGGAGAATAAGATTTAAAAGGGCTTCCATTTCCTCCATCTCCAATCCCTCCATAACAGACCCAATCCATGTAATTGCATTTAAAAAAACACTGTTTACTAATCATTCGATAGAGTCCCTGTAAAACACCTTTATTTGAACCAGTGAGCTTTTCGTCCTGATTAAATGCATGTTAGGTGTGCCATTGTGGGATTTTTCAAGGTTCCACAAAAGAAACCTTTCCTTGCCAATATTTTACTAGGAAACTTAGCTAAAAATCCAACTTGTCCACCGGGAGACAGGAAAGTCCAATTCAACCATGACAGCTAATCCTAGGCCTCTGAAGGTCCCTCAAACTGCAAAGCAATAAATTTACACAAAACCTGCCAAACAGCCCACACCCTCTGTGCAGGGGAGAACCGAGAGCTCAAAATCACGAAAGCTTTAATACCTTGAATTGGATGAACATGTTGAATACAGTGCCGAACCAAAACATGCCAAGGTGCCATCCTCTCCACGGTGTGCACTACTTGTTTACCAGCAAGGATTACCCCTTGCGATCTCTAGTAATCTTTCGTGATAGAATTCTGGCTTCATGTTCTTTAGATGTTTTAGAGTCTGCTTCTTTTGGGCTCAAAATATCACTTTTTGGGATATCAAGAATGCTTTTGTTTGAGCTCTGAATCTTGATTTTAAGGTAACATTATGTTATATTTTTAAAGAGATTTACATGATAGACATCTGCTACATGTTTGTTAACTATCATGCTATCAAATAGTAAGTATTTTACATGGTAAATCAAATAGTAAGTATTATGCATGGTAAATCAGCTGCGTCTGACATTTTTTAGATTTTACCAAATATAAAATGTTCTTTCGTTTGGGCTTCTATTTTGGCTTACTTCATTTCCTTGTAAACTAAATATTTATAAGGTCTTTTGAAAAGGTTGTCTGGTTAAGGTCTTAGGAAAAAGGATGACGTGTTCTCTTAATCTTGCTTTTGTTTCTGCTCTGATTGTTGAGTTTAAAGGCATTTTTATATTAAGTCCTTTTCTTTCTTTTGGTCTTCTCTTTTGGTTTACATCATTTCCTTTGTAAACTAAATTTTTGTAAAAAGGCTTTCTGATAATAAGATTGTTTTGGTTAAGTTCTTTGTAAGAAGGATGATATTACCATGTCGAAAGGATGATTGTAATGACATTTTCTTTTATTTGGAGCCATTTATTGCAGGGTCTCTCTACTGAAATGGCATGTAATGAAGTGAATAATAAGCAAGTTATTTTCAAGGATTACATTACTGGAATGCCCAAGGTGTCTGATATGCTATTAAAATCTACAAAACTTCCCTTGCAACTGAAGGATGGATCACAAGATGTACTTGTAAAGAATTTGTATTTATCGTGTGATCCTTACATGCGGGGCCGTATGAGAAACGTTACTTCGTATTTTACAGCTCCTTTAACTCCTGGATCGGTAAGACGTGGTTCCCTTTGTTTTAAAACTGTGCTGTAACTTGACATAAATATTTTTCATGTTCAACCATGCCCAGTTTTCTCCTCTTTTGCATTCATGTTTTCATGCTTAGCACATCTACTGCGAAAACAATGAAGGGCAGTGGCAGTAGTTATCAGTTTTGAACCCGGGTAGACAACCTTATTACTCATTTTCTGTCTTCTCGTATTGTTTACAATTGACAGCTATATTCAGTAAATCAAATCAATTACTTGAAGTAAATGTATCAAAGCTTTTAGATTATTACTGGGTTGGGGTTGTAGTTGAGAAACTCTACTTATTACTGGGTTGGGGTTGTAGAGAATCAAAATTAAGCTGATAAAGTTAGAAAAAGATTAGGCTGAATATATAAGAAATATATAATTAGGGAATTAAAATGAAGCTTATATAGGTTAGAAAACTGAATATATATGAATATATAAAATATATCAGGAAATGGAAGAGGGCTGTTAAAATTAATGTCAAAATTTTTATTTGAAAAACCTTAAAATGGGAGTTCAGCATAAAATGAAAGAAAAAAATGAGTTAAAAAATAGTAAAAGAGAAATTGGAAAATTTTGAGTTAAAAAAATAGTAAAAGAGAAAATTGTAATTAAAAATAATTACAGAGAAAATTTTAGTTAAAAATAATTAAAATCAATGATAACCAATAAAAAGTGATGGAATGCAATAATAAGAATTATAACTAAAATCGGGGTGGCAGGGGGGGTGCGGGGTTTTCATCACCCCGGATCAAGAAACAGAATTCAATTTTTCTTGGGGACTTGGAAGGGAAACTAATAATATAGCGGAAGCTTTGGCTCTATGGCAGGGACTTCAAATTGCCAAAACTCGGGGAATTAATGAAATCATCGTGCTAGTGGACTCGCGAGTAATAATTCAAGCCCTTGCTGAAAACACTCTTCCGTCCCAGACGCATCTCCGATAGATGATTAGAAAAATCCAAGCTTTGGTCTCCTCTCGCAAAATTGAATTTTTTCATATTCTAAGGAAGTTCAATGGTAAAGCAGACCGAGCCGCAAATATAGGCTCGGCTCTTGGTTACGGAATTTTAAAGTGTAATGGGGTCAGTTCTTTCTGCCAACTCCCATAGGACCCTGGCCTGGCCCAAGGGGCTTAACGCTAACAACCCTCCTCGTGGCAAAAGCATTGTTGGCCCATGTGACGCATGCCTCTTCACGTGGCATGATGGCAGCTTCCGTAGCGGCGTGTGTTCAAGGACATGGAGTTTTAATTCCTATATGTCTGAGCGTTTGCATTCATTGTGCTGATGGTTTTACATCCCGTCCACTTGATGCGAACCCAAGCATGAATTCACAGGTAATTATGGATAAGTAGGGCATCTTCGGTGGCTTGTTTATTAGACAAGACATGGGAAATGGTCATTATATGATTTGGGTCGACTGCTCCAGCAAGGAAATTGTGCTCTGGTTTGTCTGGCTCTGCGAGGAACTTATTGGTTCGCCTGCATTAGTGAAGGATTGTGTTCAGGTTTTGTCTGCCATACGCAATATGGAAGCTTCTTCTGAAGCCATTGGCTCCTCCCCGCCTGCTCAATTCATCGAAACAGACATTAAGGAGATGAAGAAGAAGATCAGAGGAATTAACAGGGTTCTCGGCAAGATAGACTCTGAGGGTGGTCGTTGGCTAGATAATGTTTACAGGGACATGGCCCATTGGAAGAAAGAATGTGACCGCTCAATTGCATGCACTGAGAATGTTTTGACAGGGATGATAGCTGATTTGGAGATGAAGTTCAAGAAGCTGGAGATGAAGGTGACAAAGCTGGAAGTGGCGAATTTCCCAGGTTCTTCTTCTCGCCATGGCGAGAAAGCCAAATGAATTCCGACTTTTAGACTCAAATTTTGATTTTCGATGTTCGGTTGCTATTCCTGTGTTTAGCTAGAATACCTTTGTTTACTGTTTATGAATAGAACTCTATATGTTGTAAGCTGTAAGTAGAATGGCACTATCTGAACCATAGGAAGACTTGCTTATCTAAATTATTTTGCCGCTTCCACAAGGGCACCTATGCTATTTCTGGATCTGTGTTTTTGTGGTTAAACCACCTACAAATATAACCGTTTTTGTCTAAAAAAAAGAATTATAATTAAAATATAATAGAATAATGAAATATAAGTTTAAATTTTAATCCATAAAATTAGAAAATAAATTATAAGGATTTTAAAATATGTAAAGAAAAGACATTTATTATAATTAATTAATGATTATTATAATGAAATAAAAAGGGGGTTAAAATAGAATGATTAAAGAGGGGAATTAAAAATTAAAAAATGGGTTCAAACAATTATAACTCACAAAATGAAAACAAGATATTAATAAATGAGTTATTATTATTAAATAATATTAATCATAAAAATGAGAAATTATTAAATTAATATTAAATCAAAATTATCAAATTAATGTAATACCTCTTGAATTAATAATTGTTATTAATTCTGCTGGAAAAATACTTTATTTATTATTTTATTATTTTTATTATTTTTGACAGAAAGTTAAGAATAAAAATTTTTGTAATAAAAACATTTTTATTTAACAAAATATGCTGAAGGGGGACAAAAGTGGATATAGCTGTTGATTAGTGTTTGCTGACCCACAAGAGGAAATACAAGTGGTAGAAGCCACTGAGTGAGAACTCAGGATGCATGGGGCATCATCCCCAAAAATCAGGGCACAACTCCTAGTTGAGTGCTAAAGAGCAGGAGGCTCATAAATGACCAAGTCCTAGGCAAAATAGTATATATTAGTATGTCCATGAGCAGCAGGAGGCTAACATTGGATGGGGATTAACATCTATGAAATGCAAGAGATGGCGCATTGAAGGATTTTGCTCTTGTGGTTCAACGAACATGCTCGGGGGTTCTGGAGCAAGTAACTTGGCTGCTCTGAGAGTTGGTTGGGAGGAACAACTTCTCCACTTTTGTTTTCCCCGGCGTTGGTGCCAGGTTCATACTTTATATTTTAAATGCTATAGAATATGTTTAAATCCTAGATTTGCAGTAGATTAATGTAAATTCTAATTGTTTTCAATTAGCTTACTGATGTTATACTTGTATCCTGTACTTAATGGAATGAAATCGTCTATTTCTAATCTGTATAGCATAATCCTATATTCGACTGTATAATTCTTATTTGCATCATTTTCCTAAATATTTTCTTAATCTGCATTATTCAATATAAGTGAATGGGATCAACTTTCATAGTATTTATCCAAATTTCTTACACAGTATCAGATTTTAATCTATTATTATATAGATCTGTAGTATTTAGTATATTATAGACATAATTCATTAAAATAAAAATAAAAAATATAGCTCATAAGATTTAATTTGAGGTATTAGAATCGAATGAGATTTATATAGGAATGTTACTATCATAAACATTGGAATACCTTAATCAAACTATACAGATCCCATAACTAACTCAGCGCAGTTATAAATATATGATTATCAAATCATGTACAAGAACAATGAAATCAAGAAAAACCTCCAAGCCCAGAAAGCATCCATCTCTCTGCCAAACCTCCAATCCCAGAAAGTAATGCATCAACCAAAGGTCCTTCATTTCAAACTCCACTGCAAGGTTGGACTTGCAGTCTCCAATCAGCCTCTCATCTCTTGTCAAAAAGAAATTATCCACAAACAGGACCAGTATGAGAGTCACCTCACCTATCAAGAAGTACAGGTTGTGGTCAGCCTCACTCCGCTGAAATCCCATCTCCCGTAGATAGTTGTCAATCCTCGAGTACCATGCTTGAGGAGCCTGCTTGAGCCTATAAAGAGCTTGATGCAGTCTGCATACATGCGCCTCCCTGTGCTCCACATCAAACCCCTCTGGTTGCTCAATATATACCTCCTCCTCTATCACTCTGTTGAGGAAGGCAGTCTTGACTTCCATTTGATGGACACGCCAACCCATCTTAGCTGCTAGTGAGATAATGGTTCGAATGGAAGAATACCTGGCAACAGGGGCGAAGGTTTCCTCATAATCAATACCAACCTTCTGTGAAAACCCCTTTGCCATGAAAGTTTTTGAAAGTTCCTCCAACCCGGTTTCAAGCCTTTTGGCTTCTCTGCATGGTTTAATGCCCAACCCTTCAATGCATAAATTTTAACAAAATTTAACTTGACTGAAACACATGAGGATCTTTTTCTCAATTTTAAACAATTCAGAAATTTTCTTTTCAACTGAGAATATTTAAAAACTCAAAAAATTTCAGATAGTCAAACACATGAAAATAACATGCTTGTTTTTTACCGATGGTCTAGGATAAAACCCCCAAGGGAAAACCGATTTTCAAAGTGAGATTTTATTATTCTTCAGGTAAAAATCAGAAATACAATCAACAATACTTATCAGAATTCTGCCTCGATTTTTTACCTTTCTCGATTTCCATGCCAGTTTCACCTTGAAAACTGCGTTGAACGTACGTAATTAAATTCTATACTTTCCTCGATTTTTGTGCCTTAACAAACTACCTCAAAATCTATGCAAACCCGTACGTTACGGTCTGGCAGTCGTACACCTCGAAAGTTGTGCCAATTCCGTATGCTGTACGATCCTAAAAAATAGTACAGAAAACCTCGAAATCTGTGCCCTCGTTTTTTGTGCAGGTGCCTCGAAAAGCATGCCCTATCCGTATTGTTCGTATGATTCTCAAAATCTGTGTAGCCTTGAAATTCGTGCCTTTGTCTGCTGGAATCCCTCGATTTTTTGTGCTCAGTTTTTTTTCACGAAGTGTGTGCTGAAAATTAATTTTCTCTTTGGTTATGAAAAACTCTTCAAACCCTCACTCTCTCTTTCTCTTCCTCTCTCCAAAAATTTCTTTTGGAAATGATCACAATGAATGAAATTTTGCCTTGCCCTAGTCCCCTTTTTGTTCATGGTAACTTTCCTGCCAATCTAATGGTCAAGATTAGATTAGATGAAGGGTTCACATTAAATGCTCCATTAAATAATAATTAAATGACATTTAGTGCACTCATGTCATTTAATAAAGTTGAGCAACCCCTTTTTCTATTTAATCACTCACTTAACTTTTTAAATGTGAACTTAGGAAAATACCAACACTTAGCTTTTTAATAAAGTCACTTTAAAATTATAAAGTGCTTCTCACTTCATTAAATGCACAAAATGACTAGGAGTCATATTTAAGTGTCCTTGTCCACCCCAAGGCAAATCTAGGTGGACAAACACTTCCTAGGTAACATTTCAACATGCCATGAAGCGCGCCTTGTACTTCTCCACGCTTCCGTCTGCTGCATGCTTCACCTTGTAGATCCATCTGGATCCCACGAACTTTTTCCCTTGTGGCCTCAGCACAACCTCCCATACCTAGTTTTTCATAATGGAGTCATACTCCTCAACCATAGCCTCTTGCCACACATCATGTTGTGCAGCCTCCCCGAAGCTGGAAGGTTCAGAGTTAATCAACTCTACCATCAGTGCCATATAACTAATCCTCTCTGGTGGTACACTCCGTCTGAAAGATCTTTGTGGAGGATCAACCTGCCTAGAATCCTGTACTGTGGACCTAAACCACTTAGGCCTAGGCCTAGTGTCAACTTGCTGCGGCTACTGGATATCCGTCTCTTGCTATAGCTCATCCTCCAAGTCAATGAATGTAGAATTCTGTAGACCTAACTCCCTCCGACTACCACAACCCGTGCTCTGTGTCTGTACCTATACCTTTACATCTGGCTCCTCCAACTTGACCCCCAACTCCTTTGCCGGTTGTTGCTTTGCTGGTAAGTCCAGAGATCTCCGCAAGGCTCTGTTCTCATCGAACTGAACATCCCTGCTCACAATGATCCTTCTGCGAGCAGGAATGTAAACTCTATATGCCTTCGAAATCTCGCTATAACCAACAAGTAACCCCTTCTCTCCAGAAGGGTCGAGCTTCTTCCTATTGTCAGCATGAACATGACAATAACAGACACTGTCGAATATGCGAATGTGAATCACATCTGTCCTAGTGCCTGTGAAGACCTCCTCTGGTGTCTTCCTCCCCAAAGCTGTGTGGGGACACCTGTTCTGAATGTATACTGCAGTCCTGTATGCCTCGGTCCAGAGGAATAGTGGTAATCCCTGATTAAATAGCATGGCCTTGGCTGCTCCAACCATAGTCTTGTTTTTCCGCTCTGCAACTCCATTCTGCTGTGGGGTATGGTGCACAGTGTGCTCCTTCTTGATCCCCTCAGCTGGACAATACTCCATGAACTCCTTGGAAGTGTACTCACCCCTGTTGTCTGTCCTCAACACTCGAATCTTCTTTCTTGTTTGGTTCTCCACGAGAGTTTGAACTCTCGGAACCTCTCAAAGACCTCTGACTTGGCCTTCAGGAAATAGATCCAAGTCTTCCTGGAATAGTCATCAATGAAGGTTACGCAGTAACTGTAACCATTGAACGAATGGACACTCATAGATCCGCATACATCAAAATGCACCAAGTCCAAGGGCTCCTTAGACTTGTGCTCACTCTGTGGGAAAGACTTTCTGATGTTCTTCCCCAAAGCACAACCCTTGCAGTGGTTATGCTTTTCCTCTTGTACTTGAGGAACTCCAATGACCGCCTGTCTCAAATGCTTTAGTGGTCCATGGTGTAAGTGTGCCATCCTCCTATGCCACAACTCACCCTGACTGTTGCTGCTGCTGACTAGATCCTTTGCAGGCTCAAAGTGTAGTCTGTACACTTTCCCGCTCCTCCTGCCAATCACCCGATCCAAGCTCCTATCTGACCCCTTGGGCCTGATATATACTCTATGGTCACAGAACTTCACCTGGTATCCCTTGTCCTCCAGAGTGGAGACTGATATAAGGTTCTTGGTCAGTCCTGGAACATACAACACATCAGCAAAAGTGATGGGGTTTTCTAGACTCCCTCTGAATGAAACAATGCCAACTCCTTGCACCTAATACCATGCATCATCACCTAGCTCAACGTGGATCCCTGTTTCACCCTCCTACAAGTCTCTGAAGAATCTCTTGTGTCCAGTCATGTGACTAGATGCTCCATTGTCGATGTACCATATGTTGCTCCCTATGGTGCTTACCATGCAAGCTATCAAGCAAAACTCCTCATCGAAGTTCTTGTTGAACTCATCCACCTCTGCAGATCCAACCATCCGAGTGTTACTCTTCTTCTTCCTGTCTGGGCACCGAGAAGCAAAGTGTCCTTGCTTGTGGCAGATAAAACACTTGACCTTTGACACGTCAAGGTTCTTCTTACCATCCTTCTTCCTCTTTTCCTTCCGCTTGCCCTTCCTTGTAAAACAACTCAAATGCGAAACTTAGATAGAGTAAAGGCCTCTCAAAACACCCTATCGAACCTTATCAATCTTACCATCCAGGTGTAGGGCAGGGATTTCATCCCGTACTGCCTCGTGGTCCTGGTTGCGCTGCCAACTCGCAGCCAGGACATCTTTAAATGTCAACCGAAGGTACAAACTTAATTGCATGGCCGAAATCATTACCACTTAAATCATTGCGAATCCAATCATGGATATCGTTTAATGGCCAGTATATAACCTATGCCTTGGATCTACGTAATATATCACATCTTATGTTATAACCATACCTTACAACATGTTAATCAAACCTTTCTTCGAACCACACCATGTATTATTGTATGCACTTGCTAGAACCTTCGGGAAGTTGGGTTAAGGGATATAATGCCATCATGGGATATGGCTAATACCCCTTCCATGGTAAAGTATAACATGTGCGCTTTACGAATGCTTATAACTTAGCGCTGGGGTAAGCTAAGGAATTGTGGAAGATTTTAATTCATAACATAGAATTAGGAATAAAACATTTAAGCCATATAATCATGTTAAAACCATATTGCATGCATGGTATATGCTATACATTATGATTTATAAACCATGGCTAGAAATCATATGAGATAGTATTTACTCACACGCATAACGAACTGTAAAGAGGTGCATCAAAACCAACACATTTAGGATCATAAAGAATTACATTAAGGCCAAAAACATGTGGTTCCATGCCATTTCATAAGTAAGTAAACCCTCGCCTTTTATTCATAAGTAAGTAAACCCTCGCAATTTAATTCATATTAAGAGGTCGTCGAATGGAGGGCCATACATTTACAAACCCTAAGCCTCTCACACTTAGGGGCAAGTCTTTACATACATAGTGTAAACTATGTTAAGGCCAAGCCTTGAAAGTAAGATAAATAAATACAGAACAGGTAAACAAAGTACATCACCAGCATGAACATGGCTGAAGGTTTTGAAAGGAACTAGCCATCGTAAGCTTCAGCAAACCTGTCATAACCAGCAGTACCAAGACATTAAAAACTAACCGCAGTAAGACGTAGGATTCTGTTAAATAAATGTAAAAGTACTGCATGTGATTTTTTTTTTTTAATCTTAACATAACTATCAAATGAAAAAATAAAAAGTAGTAGCAGGTAACTTAATTTGTAGTAGTTTATGGCAATTAAGCATATGATATTGAACCTGATATTTTAGAAAATAATGGAAAATTATTTGCCTAAAACTGTTTGCGATTTACGTAAAAAGGTTCAACGGACTCGTATTAATTTCGTTTGTGTTTTAAAAAAAACTAGTAAATTAGTAATTACCTTCAATCTATTTGAACATAAAATTCTTTCATTTTATGATATAGCTTTCATCACCCTTTTGTAATAAATGGACGTATTTATTCTTGGTCTAGATCAGGATTGAATGCAGTGCAATTCGAAACATGTAACTGTTGAGGCCTGGAAAATCGCAGGTAACAACAGTAGGGATTCTCCCCAATAAGCGTTTCCAATTAGCTCGTTATTGTTTGGTATGGAGAATCCGTCCGGTTTACGGTCCGACTACCATAGGTCAAGTAACGGTTAAAGCTTATTTTACTGGTTGCGTCCCGGTCCACCGTTTAAGTGTATTTTTTTAGTTTTATGTTTAGGTGTGATATGCAAGTGCCTAACTAAGTGCAATCGATAGAGATAATGAAGAGTGTCACAATGTGATGCGCAGGTTCTTACCTCTCGTCTTACCGCCTTCGCTTCTAAATCATAAACAAAGAAATACTAAGACTATCTAACCTTTCCCTAGGGAACAATACTGTAATTAATAATGAGTAATGTATTATATAACATGCATTTAGAATACTACAGATAGCTATTTATATTTCTGAATACATGCATATAAGTAGATAGATAAACAAAGAGATAGCTCATTGTCAATTAAAACATTCATTACTCAGATAAGATTGTGGAAATTTCACATAAATAAACAGGAGCATATTCAAAACATGAAATAATTCATGAGTTAGAACGATCTCACAGTTCATAGAAACAAGCTGAAACAGAAGTAGTTCACATTCAACCAGTCTATGTTAAGCGTTTGAAACTCCACAGTGCTTTCTCCAGCCGAAAATATAAACCTTTATTATAAGATGAAATAGTTCTTCTTACAATAACATTGCACAAAGATAGCCTGAAAAAAGGTCCCCTCTTACATCTAATTTACCTTTATTTATACAAACGACAAAAACTCTTGAGCTGCCCTCTTTGCCCTTTGGGATTCCCCTAACCTCTCCTTAACAAAATTTTGTCCTCTAGCATATATACTTAGGAAAGATAAATACAACATATTACATAATTAAACAATCGTGAAGAATAGCACAACTAGGATGGCCCAGCTTGATCACTCATAAATTTCTTCCACACGTTTGCATCCGATGCTATATTTTGAAAACTAGAAGGCTCTAAAAATATTATGGTGATTTCATGCTTAGCAGCTGGAGCTTTTATACTCGCCACTCTGGCCGGAATCAGGCGAAGTTGGTCTTCCAACAAGTGATTGCCAACCGCCGCATGTGCTATCTCAGTTTTACTTGCGAATTCGATCAGCTCGTACTCTAGTTTTATCATCTCTAGATCTTTAATAAGCATATCTGCGTGAGGTTCTTTATTTGTTTCTAACCATGTCATTCGTCCCTATAGAGCCTCTAGGATATCCTGTGTCCTGTCCAAGAAATAAGAAGCTGTATTTATAATTTCCTCCAGCCTTATTTCTACCTGCTAAACCTTTAACCTCTCTTCCGCCATCTGAAGCTGCATTTGATGAATCTTATTCCTCATCGCGAGAGCATGCTTCTTCAAAGGTTCAATGTCTGCTTTCTGCTCCATCGCTGTCTTCAATGAGACTTCCAGTGAAGTTTTTCTGATTTTCCAAGGCTGCTACTTGAGTCTCATACAACTTAGCTTTCCCTTTCGCAGTAGCCTTTTGCAATTCCAATTCTGTCACGTTATCCTCTAACTGTCCCTTTTCTTTATTCAACTCTTCAATTGATAATTTCAGATTATCTCTTTATACCTCCAAAACCTGATGTCTCTACTGGAGTCTCCCAAAGTCTGCCAATATGGCCTTAGACTCCTTTTCTATATTGCTTGTGGATAACACTAAATCTTCTTTATCCGATTGTAGAGTCTAGCACTCTGCTTTGGATACCTCAACTTCACTGATCATATCTTCATTTTTCCTCTTCAAACTTTGACTTTCACTCCTCTTCCTTTGCAAGGTCTCTTTCAATTGTGTGACCTTCTGGGACTGCTTTAGATCTGTCATTATTCTGTCCACATTATCTTCAATAGCTATGGACAGGGTCGACATTATTCGGTATCGTGAACCACTGCTTTTTCGGTCACCATCACTCCAGTCTTTCCTCCAGTGTTTACCTTTTTCTCCGTTCTTTTAACGATCTTCTTCTTAGCCTTATCGTAAAAAATAGTGTTTAAATCAGGCAACTCATCTCCTTCAGTGGGAATAAAAGGAATCAACTCAATCCCAGATATTGACAATGGATTCCCTCTTGCTATACTACTAGATGGAACAGCAGGTTCGAATGGTTCAGCATCAGACTGAGTCTGTCCTTGATCAGCATGATCTTGTTCTTCTTGTGCCTTTTGTCTCAATTCTTCAGCTGTTTTTTCTGCTGGCTCTTTCTCTGTATCAGCAGCCTCTAATCTTATTCCCTCACTTTCATTCTGCCTTTTCTGTATTTCTTCTTCTTCTTTTCTTTTCTTTTCTTCTTCTAATTTCTTTATCGCCTCTTCAACTGTCTTTCTCTTTTCTTCTTCTTTGGATCGCAACCAACCTTCTGCTTCCTGTGCTAACCTGTGAGCTTCTTCCTGCCTTTTCTTTGCTGCCTCTTCTCCCTGCCTTTTGAGTTGCTCAGTAGCTTTGCCCTTTCCGCCAACAGTAGTTATCTTTTGTGTGAATCTCCTCCTCAAAGCAGTCATGTTCTGAGCACTCCGGAAAATAGCCTCATCTTTGTAAAAAAAAATCAGCATACTCAAAGTGAACCCCTACTTCTGCACAATACTCAACTACCTTCTTTTCAGCGTCATTCCTATGATAGATTATTTCACCAAAGTGAAAGTACTCTAACTCCTTCATGAATTCTATTGTGGTCTTTACTCTTGAAAACTTATAACTTCCTACATAAAAGGGAACTGGAGGATATACAACTTTTTTCTACTCAAAAAGGAAGTTAGCCACTCCATCAATGTACAACTGTCGTACGACTTCTTTGTGAATCACAGTCTGTAGCATATCTAGGTAAAAGGGAAGGAGCCCTTGAACCACCATACATTCTCAAATGGAGACCTTCCTTTGTTAAATAATAGTGTCCGTTGTCTTACGCCACTTTCATAGCTTCCTCTGACATACAATTACATTCAACCAAGAAAATCAATGTGTACAATGGCATAATGAAATTCTCACAAATCTCCTTGAAATAGCTATAATACTTGTGAGCCCAGAATAATTGATAGGCAACATACACCGGGGACCGATCTTTATCCCATTGGCACTTTAATGCTGGGAATGACTGAGTACACAAAATGCAATCAATCAATATTGAACTCATATAAAATTCTGTCTTCTTCTAGGACGCTCCTCCCAATGCCGCATTATACAAGCTGACAAGCTGTTGGATACTATATTTGCCCAATTAAAAATTGTACCTTGGGTGGCCACAAAAAATATCCCTGGTACCCAACCTATTTTAAAGTTTTTTCCATTAGCCCTCCCGAAAATCCAGTTTAACATTAAGGCAATAAACCTGTATGGACTGCGGAGGCTTGATGTTTCGTACTCTCCTGAAGGCCTTGTGCGGAAGTTCTTGCCTAGGATCATCATTCTTTTAACTGTTTCCACCATATCTAGGTTGAGATCTTTCAACCAACTCTCAGTCAAATAGGTTTGTGGCGTCGGCAACTTATAAGCCATCGATACATAGGCTGGGATATATGCAGCATAACCCTGCCCCTCGATGTTGGTCAGTATCATCCTTGTTACATCTGCCCTTGGCAGAATCCACCCTATCACCTCTGAATAGGGAAAACGTTGAGGTCTAGTAGCCACCTTCATAATGGCTGATCTCTCAATGTTGGCGTAGATAGGCAGATCTTCGAACCCAGCTTCTGGAACACTTTGGTTTGAGATCATCCTGTATATCTCTCCCCATTTATACTCTGGCTCAATTCTGGTCATGGCTTTAGTATCTTCATAAATAACCTCAATTCTGGTTATTACCTCTACTTCTGGTTCCTCCTTAGCTGCATGGGTCTTCTTTTTCTGCTTTCGTGGCATATTGTTGTGCTGATGATTAGCCTGTATTGATCATGCAAAATAGCTTTAGTCCATTTGCTTAAGAAAACTATGTATTGAAAGTAACAACAAAACAACCAGAACATTACCATCCCATCAATATGCATGCTATATATATATATATATATATATATATATATTTTATATCAACACCAATTGTCCTTTTGGATGAGAAACTCTAAAGAACAGGACACTTGCGAAACCTATCTACCCTAAATCTGCGAAACTCCTGCTTGGGCAAACCCTATATCTTCACAACATCCCTGTGGCTACGAGTAGAAATCTCGACTGAGAGCAAAACCTTAAAAACTGCGGAGCGCTAAAACCCCAAAACCCTTTCTCATCTACACACTCCTCCTACATCCCACGGAAAACTACCACTGCTCAAAACATGGCCGCGTAGCCTGGGGTTTAAAAAGGTGCAAGAACGAAGGGGGCGATGCAGACGGAGAAACGCTTGTCTGCACCCTGCCCTTGCTTTCCAAACAACTGTTAAAGAGGCACTCATGGCCGGCTGAAAAATAACCACAGAGACTAGGCGAGAAAAGGGCTGGCTAAAACGAAACAACATTCAAAAATAGACAGGGGAAAACCTACATAAAGAAAACCCACCGCTGCTCTTTGCAAAACCCCGCAAGAAAACAAATAAATAATCCTATCAAGACATGCGGGTAAAACGTAAACAATGCTTAGCAATCAAAAAGATTAGGCGAATCCTACTTGGAGAAAACTTTGCAGATGATCGAGACAGACAACGACCTCCACTGATAAACGACTCGTCCAGACAGTCGACAGTTGCTCAGACTCCAATGGGCAACAAACACGGGAGTTAATGACTTCTCCATACAAACCTTTATGGATTTATAAGCTCGACCATGAGAGGGAAAAGTTAATTAGGCAGGAGAGAAAACGTTAAGTGACCATCGAAAAAATACTCCCGAGGAAACCCGAAGTGTCGGATTGATTCAGCACTTCATAACCGGGATATCGGATGGGAACACAACATCGGCAGTCAAGATCACTAGCTTATCTCGGTATCGGCAATAAGAAAGTGAAACTTCGGATAGATTCGGCACTACGCCTCTGCAATGTCGGCCGGCAGAATCACTAAATCCTCGGCTCATTCCAACAGACACAGCCGATACGGCGAGAACATTTCACCAACTAAACGAATATCAGAAAGTGACAAGCAAATGGGGACCCTGCTCATCAGAACCGCTCCAGACTAGGCTTCCGAAAGATCGGCCAACGACATCCGATCTATCGGAGAAGAACTTCGGAAGGCTCCCAATGGCCCAATGGGCATATCGGGGAGGTATTCAACTGTGCATCTGATGCATCGAAAAGCTAGTCGACTATGCATCCGATATATGCAGACAAATAGTCAATTTCTTTTAAAAAATCAAGTCACAGGCAAACTTTGGTAAAGTCATAGAATTCCTTAAGCCCTCTAAATACTTAAAAGAATAAGGGGGGACCCTAAAAATTAAAATTTTTTGGGAAAAATAGTTGCAGCTGCAACAGTAACCAAAACTTCATTGTGTTTTTACTTATTAGTATCTCAATTACAAAGCTTGAATTTCATTATTTGAGATATAAACTCAATCTGCAGGTGATAACTGGCTATGGCGTTTCCAAGGTTGTTCTTTCAAATCATCCAGACTTGAAAGAAGGTGATTTGGTGATGGGTTCTACTGGATGGGAAGAATACAGCATGATACCTGGGGGGCAGAACTTGCAGAAGATCAAATATACGGATCTACCTCTGTCATATTATTTGGGAATTTTAGGTAATTGTGCAATTGGCTCCTTTCCTTTTCAATCCTTTTTCAATCCTTTTCTATTCAGAATGCGTTTCAGAAATAATCTATCAAAAATCTTTATGGTCCATCCTTGCTCTTTTACTACCTCTAAATGTTATTTTTTTGAAAAACCTTTTCCTAAAATTTTGCGCTCTCTTAAAAACAATGGATGCTGCCTTATGTTTCATTTATATCATTGCATAGTGATTACCACTTTCTCATAGCTTGGGAGATTGTATTGCTATGTTTAAAAAAATTATATTCAAATGGACACTACTCTGATGTTCTTTTCGTCATAGGGTACATATTTCTGAAATAATCACACATGCCAAGAAGTTAGCAACACTTCTAGAATCACGACAACCCAGTTCAAATGCAATGACTGAAGGAGTGAGTGTCCTTGTTGAAAGCAAGATATCTTAGGTTCTCCCCACTTGGATTGCATTATGTTGTGTTGACAAAATCATTCTCTCATGCCCATTGAGATATTGGCATATACTTGGACATTCATATATGAACGCTTATTTCTTCTGTAGGCTTAGAAGCATTTGTCAACACATACAGATAAATGATCAATCTCTCCTTTGCATTATGTCATACTTTTACCAGACATGCATTTATTGCATTTACCAATCATTCTCAGTAATATCAAGGAGAAAGTTTTCCATCCTTATCACATTACTAAGCTCGTAATCTTTGTACATTGGGAACATTCATTGACGATTAAGCTGACAATCTCTTTTTCCTTTGCATCGAGTACTCAAAACATTTGCTAGAACAGTGTCACAAGTGTTCTTGCATTTTGATGGAAACTGCGATGCTCTATACTATATAGGCCTCAAGACATGGTTGGAATTGTTGGATCATTGTCATCCACCTTAGCTAAAGAAGCCAAAATAATTTAGAGAAAATCAGGTTTAAAACACAAATGTATTCATGAGAGCGTTGCCTCTTAACATAAATCATTAGTTGACTCTTTGAAGATACCAGCAAAGTCACACTGTTCAGACTTAACAATGAGTCAACAAAATAAAAAAGGAGTGTTAGCTCAACAACGAGTTAACAAGACTCAACCATAACAAGGCAAAAATCTGCAAAAACTTGGAAGTTGCAAGTTTCCCAAAAGTTGAGTACTCAGCAATGATCTGTAAACTACTATGGATATTCCACTGAAACGATTAATCACAATAGATCTTCTAATATTCTACAATCTCTTATTATAGAGTATTTTACTTTAGATTGTGGATTTAGTGTTGCTCGCTTAATGCATGAACTGGAACTAAAATGAAAGAAGGAAATAGCTAGCCATGCACACAATAAACACAAGATATACCTCGGCAAAACCCAATACGAGAAAAACGCAGGTTGAAGGTGAGGCCTATGCTTTACTATTTTCTGTTCAATAATATGTAATGCAAATACATAGAAAGGAGTACTAACTATGGAATTGTCATGGTTTTTGTGGCCAATATGGCTGCTATAGAATCTTCTACTACCTTTGTTCTTCTTCAATATCCCACTCCAAGATGTTTGCTCAACTATGGAACAATATACAATACAATAAGAATGGAACCCCTTCCTTTCTTAGTGGTCCAGTATTTAAAGTAGTTTGATAGCCATCTAGAGTTAGGGTTTTGGCTTGCCTCAACCCACAATTAATGTTAATATTTTGGACCCTCTAGAATCTTCTTATGTGTGAGTAATGGAAATTGATGTGGCATCCACTTGGTACCATGGTGGTCAATAGGATAGTTCAACTTGCAGGAGGCATAACTTCTTCATATGGACTTTTGTTGAGGTGATTTTTGCACCATTGGAAAGGTCTCAATGTGTAGAACAATGTTGAGGTCTTGAGAGCTAAGATTGCAAAGTTTTGACCCCCAAAACAACTGTTTAAGGCCTCGAATGGGCTCCATAAGTTTTTGGACCCCAAGTCACCAAAGTGGGCCCTACTCATCAAATGGGCCCTACAAGCGAATACCTCCATTTTTCCAGCCAAAAAGTGCTAATATAGATGACAATTAATATAATGATCCATTTTGAATCGAGCAAACTTTATGAGTTAGTCAAAACACCGAATTGTTAGCTTGACTAGCTAGTTCCAATGAGTTTGTTCAATTCAGTAAGCTCTAAAATCAAGTTAAGTTGAACCACTGAGTATTTGGTGAGTTTTGTTGTTACAGTGGTACACATATATTTTTAATACAAAGAATGAGGTGGGAAAGAAGAAAGAAGCATTCAACTATTTAATGGGAAAAAGGCATCACAAATCATTAAAGAAGAAATAATTATGTATTTATTGGAGGTTGTTTTAAAAGAGAGATGTCTAATCCTGTATAAAACATCCTTCTACTTGTTGGAATTTGGCTATATAGTAAGTCAATGTTCTGATCAATCTAAACTCTAATGAATTTTTGATGATTTAAGTTGATTTAGAATTGGAGAAAACCCCTAAAGGTATTGTTTCATCATGCATGAATCTTGGATCATAGTAGAACTCTGCTCATGCCTGAAATTTCAGCTGGATTCTTATTAGATCTGTGCCTAGCAACAGTATCCATTTGGTACTAGATTAGCTTATATCGCTAAAAAGAATAGACAATCCATGTTAATTAATAGGTCTACCTACTTGTATGATGAATGAGCATCCTTAAACATTCCAAGTGAAAGAGTGACACAATAAGTGTGATAGGTATAAGTAGAAGTGAAGAAGTGCGAGTGCAATGGAGAGGTCAAGCACACAATTTAGGCACATTGGTTGAAAGTGTGTGGTAATTAGAGGAGAAGCCTGCAAAGGAGGACGATGCCAATGAGAGTGGACCAAGGGAAATCATGATATTGTGTTGAAGTTGGAGGAAGAGCATGCACATGAGAAGCGTGACAATGTTTGGAAGGAAGATTAAAGGGCACAACCTTAGGAAGTGAACCAATCATTGAGTAGTGAGGAGGAAGTTGAAGCGACAAAAGGTAGATGAAGCATTACAGGAGAAATTGGGTAGTGAGCCAAGAAGGAATAAATTAAATCACAGAGATAGGGTTTGATTTGCTAGTAGAATGACAATAGGAAGGTTGTTACGAAGTCGGTTGAGAGCCCAAGTACAACATTGAGAATGTAAACTAATATTGCAATTTGTACTTGACGTATCTGGATTAATGAGAACGAGTAGATTCTCACCTTATGTTTTTAAATCTGGTTCTATATGATGTTCAAGAGTGTGATTATTGAGATTATATTATCGCACTTTTGTTCTAACAGACCATGCAAGTGACACGAAAGACGTGAATTAGGTATGCTACGCTCTCAACTACACCATATACTCTTAGAATAGAATTGGAGCCTATGGGACAGAGAACTAAGTGAGAGGAATACTCGGAGAAGACGATAAGTGTGAAGAAGTTACGAGGAAAAGCATAAGAATGGCAATGAATAGAGAACTACATGTGAACTTCAACTTCTTTTATTAACTTAAAGCACTTTTTAATGTGCTTGTTTATTTATTAAATATAAGCACCTATTTATTAAGAATGGCCATGCTATTTATTAATATTAATTAAACCAACACCTCCTTTTAATCGTCCTTCTAGAAAATACACCAAGCTTGTCTCTGAATTTAACAAATTTATATGGACCAAGTGGCTTGGTGAAGACGTTTGCAGTCTGTTTTTGGGTGGTACAATATTGAAGCTCAACTTCATCATCTTTTACATGTTGTCTGATGAAATGGCAATGCACATCAATGTGTTTAGTCACATAAAAGAATGGTTGGCTTGGTTTGCTCAACCATCAAATTCGCAATTATTATTCTAAGCCAAACCGCCTTACTTTCTCCTTTTGTTGTCCTGTATTCTCCCTTGGTAGAAGAAAGTGAAACATCATGTTGTTTCTTTCTACCCGATGAAATTGCACTTGTTCCAAGACTGAATACATAACCAGATGTTAATTTTTGATCATCCATTGATCTTGCCCAATCAGAATCTGTATAACTTGTCTAACTGAAATGCATCACTTTCACCATATAAAATACTGTTTTAAACATATAATACTTACCATGGGATAGGAGATAAGATAATTCCCCTTTTGTCCTCAGAGTTCTAGCCTCTAGAGTCCAAACAAGAAGCCTCATTTGCCAAAAGGTATGCTTTATGATTTCATGGCTTCAACGCATGATTGAACTTAGACGAATCATATCTCTTGTCCTCCTTATTTATTCTGAGAATAAGCCTTGCCAATTTGCAATCCTTCGACATAGTTGAGCTTTGCATGTGCCTAATTACGATTGACGAGTCTCCAATAACTAAGTTTCTTTATTTGCCTTGAATCAACGATCTTGAGCCCATGATAGAGAGCCAAATCCTGCTTGATTGTTGGTTGCTTCACCTAGACTGCATTGATAACTTGCTTTAGGTTGTCCCTTGTGATTGTATGCCAAGTGGCACTAGCCATGCAAGTATGCGAGTTTCCACTCGGTGGGAGATTTGCATTCATATCTTGCTTTAGGTTGTCCCTTGTGATTGTATGTCAAGTGGCACTAGCCATGCAAGTATGCGAGTTTCCACTCCGTGGGAGATTTGTTGATGGTGATGTTCTACCACCCCGCCCGAGGGATCAAATAAAATGATAGATCACCATTATCTCATACAATTTGATAGATCACCGTTATCTCATAAAATGTTCTCTACCTATTTATTGGAACTGGCCGATCCAGATTAGTTCACACTGAAGAGAGGTCAAACTGGTTCCCCCACCTGATTGGTTCTGTCCCAAAACTGCCACCATAACAGTTCAGCGAGTTAAGCCAGTTCTGATTTTGATTACCCTTAAAAAAATCAGTCTCACCTGTGTGCCATCGTACCCAAAATTTTGAAAAATAATTTTTTTTAGAAAGCCCTTGGATACTATATACATGAGAAAGTCTTGCATATTTAGTCTCTAATGTTTTGGATTTACATTGTGATGTACATAAATATATACCTTTTTAAAGAATGCATATTTTCTGTATTTTTGATAATCAATTCATCAATTCGGTTTTTTCAACCCTGATTTTGATTCCTATTCCAGTTCCGGTAACATTCGTTCCATAACATTCAAGAGTAATGATATTGATATGAGCAGTCTACATTGCCTATTTATATACACAAATTATGAAGTTGAACATGTTTCTAGGTTTATAGGCTTTATTTTGTCATTGTCTAGTTTACAGTCACACTTGCGGTGTGTTTATTAGTGCATGCAAGGCCCTTCTAATTGGTTCACTTGGTCTTCCAGATTCCTTTCGTTTGATTAGGGCCCTTCAAATTCTAACTTTTCTTTTGTGATAAGCTTAAATTACGATTAAATTACGATATGGAAAAAATACGTAATGAAAAAATCCAATACTAATAAAATACTGAATACTGAAGTAGACTTCAAATATTTAATATTTTTAATTAAATATACAACAATATATATAAGATTTATATATAGTTAAACATATACAATATTTTTAATGAAATATTAAATACCAACCATTAAATTTTAAACTTTAAAAAACTCATTCTTTTTTTTAAACATATTTCTTATAACCAAAATTACTCTTTAAAAAACAAAAATATAATGCCGTTAGTGCAAGAGAGAAAACTCTTACTTATTAATAGTTATTAATTATTTTAAAATAAAGTAAATAACATTTACTACTACTTACATTTGGAATTAATTAATGAATCTTTAAATTGTGTTAGGGTTAACTTTGACTCTAAAATGAGCAAAGATGTAAGTGGTTTTAGGCACATGGTTTTGGTAACCAATAAATCTAGTGTTTCTATTATATTTGCTTATTTTTTTTCTTTGGCATATTTTATTCCTATTAAATTGAATTAAGAAGTATGAAATTGAAAGGTAATTATTTTATAGTGTTTGAATAATTAAAATTTAGATTTTAAAATCAATTTTCAGAATTAACCCTTATCCGTATTACACATAGATCGAATATTCTACCAATTCAAATTTGTTCTGAATTTCAGTACACAAAAATTCAATACCACCGAATAATGCTAAATATTGTTCCTTTTTGTCCTTATCTTGACTATGTTGGGCTGTAATAGCTATGCTGTAACATTGTTTTTCTAAAACATGCACTAGCTTTGAATCGATAGTTCAAGTTAGAATCTCTCCTACTGAACACTCAACCATAAGTTTCAAAACTTGTTAGAAATAACCTTTTAGTTTTTGCTACGGACTGTATCAGCTAGAGGTCTGTTGGATTAGTACTTTAGAAGTTCTTTTGATTTCAGTGGCTGTTAAATAAATTACTAAACATTCTCATGCTTGTTCAAGGTTCATAGATTCTGAAAATTGTTGCTATTTTCAGATTTTTTTTACCATTAACAACTGGTATTATTCATTGCTAATGCCAAAAATGTTGCAGGAATGCCTGGATTCACGGCATATGTTGGTTTTTATGAGTTGTGCCCCCCTAAAGCGGGTGAAAAGGTTTTCATTTCTGCAGCTTCTGGAGCAGTTGGACAACTTGTTGGGCAGTTTGCAGAGATGCATGGGTGCTATGTTGTTGGGAGTGCTGGAAGCAAACAAAAGGTGATGTTTTACTAATTCCATATTTCTGTGTTTTACCATTGTTTGAAATTGAATGGCCACATCATTCCCCACAGCTCATAAGTATCGACATTTTGAAATATCCATAATTAAACCGTATACATTGATTAGTAAACTTCATTACTAGATTCATTCACGTTACTCAACATGCAGTTAAAGTACATTCCAAACCAAAATTGTGGATAATACATAATCTAAATAAGGAAAATCTTGCCAATTTGTACAGTCCTTCAATTGTCTGAAATTTAAGGTTCCCATTGGTTTTGCCGGAACCAAGGAAGCACAAGTTGAGATATCTGTGACCAATCAGGCATTTTTTAGTAGTAGAGCACATAGTAAGGCTAAATTTACTTTGTGTCAGTGATCTACCTAAAAGGAAACAGAAAGGACATTTAGGCCTAATATGTATGAATGATGAATGAGGCATCTGGACATTATCCTAACTCCATATATGTTGGTGTCATTCAGGTGGAGTTGCTGAAAAATAGACTAGGTTTTGATGATGCATTCAATTACAAGGAAGAACCAGACTTGAATGCTGCCCTTAACAGGTCAGGCATTCTTAAAATGTTTCTCCTCATAGCGAACTTAACATACTTATAAGTTATTTATAACTATAAGATAAAAAAGAGAGCACTTGAGTGGGCCTAATGGTTAAGAACATGTGTTATCTCCTTGTAGGTCACAGGTTCAAAACCGGCGGGGGGTAGAGTTGCTCATTGGCCTGTTGTGACAAGGCTAGAAGGGTAGGCGACCCCTGGGATAGAGGCTCACCTCGATGGGTTTCGGGACGTCTCGGCCCCTGCTAAGTCACAACTTATTGGTATATCTGGCTTGCAGGCTGTTGGATATACTCTTGGGAAGTTGTTGTTCCCATGGTTAAAAAAACTATAAGATAAAAAAGGGATTGCTAACTCTGCGGTTTCCTTGATAGAATTTGATATGGGTCAGATAACCACCCTGGTTTCTTGCTTTTTCTTCCAAAATTTTGTATACTGTTTCATATGTTTGTAATAAAAATAAGATAAAATATTGGAGAAAATACATGAGATATATCTGTATAATTGTGAAAAATCCTAATTCATCTGCACCATGGAAAGAAACTTGCTTTGCAAGATGATCAACATTTGGATTGCAAGCATACAGGTGTGCATGCATAGCTACAAGTTTTCATGATTGTAATTGTTTGGTGCAATTTTATCAAGTTTGGTTTGCAGTATGTGGGTACACCTGTTGTAATCTATACACAATGGATGCATATGGTACACTCTTCATCGTATTGAGTATATAAAGAGGTATAAATTTTTGGTGTGATCAAGTATATATATAGAGAGATATACACAATAGTGAAGAAAGCAATTGGTCTTCCCTCTTGATTCATTATTGCTTCAATAGTTGTTCAAAGTCCAGCAGAGCCAAAACTGGTCTTTCAGTAACCTTCCCCTTCAACAACTCAATTCCCTTCTGTGCAGCCGCACTCCTCTCCTTTCCTCATTGTCAATGATGCACATATCCCACTGAAATTCCTTATGAACTTCTTGTAAAATCTAGCCAATTCATGAATACTTCGTACTTCAAATGTACTCTTAGGAACGGGCCATTTCAGTATTGCTTTCATCTTTTCAGGGTCCATTTTTAAGCCTTCTTGAGAAATGACAAATTTAAGAAATACTAACTCCTTCATGAAAGTACATTTATGCAAGATTAATGAGCAACTTCTCTTGCTTCAGCCTCTCTAATACCTGCCTTAACTATTTAAGATATTTCTCTCTTGTCTTGCTGAAAATTAGAATATCATCTAAGTAAACCACTACAAATTTTCCAAGAAAAGGCTTCAACATTTTCTCATAAAAATACTTGGAGCATTCGTTAAACCAAATGGCATAACAAACCATTCAAAAATCTTTTCTTTTGTCTTAAATGTTGTCTTCCACTCATCTCCTTCATGAATCCTTATCTGATGATAACTTTTTTTTATAATCAATTTTAATGAAATACCTTGCTCCACTCTATTGAATTTTAGCATTAGCATGAATACTTAAAAATTT
Source organism: Pseudotsuga menziesii (assembly GCA_001517045.1). Lineage (NCBI taxonomy): Eukaryota > Viridiplantae > Streptophyta > Pinopsida > Pinales > Pinaceae > Pseudotsuga > Pseudotsuga menziesii. Next base: position 61,760 of record LPNX010972093.1, read on the forward strand.
GCAGACTAACTTAAAACAAATGACAAGTGCAGTAAAATAACATTCATCACATCAGCACAATGGACACGAATTTTCACTATGGAAACCTTTAAAAGACAAAAACCCCAAAAGGCATTAGTAGCTCATTTCGTAAATGAGATGACTTAAATTCTTCAAAATGTTCCACAAACCCCAATAGAGGTAATCACAAAACCAGAAGATCAATTTTTTAGTTTACAGCAAAAATGCCCAATTAGGGCTTTTCCAGAAAAATAGACTTTTCTCTCTCCTACACAAAAATCGCAGGCTACACGAAAAATCTTAGATCTGCCTAGATCTACTCACTGCCTATACGTACAATTCAAATCTGCCCGAAAAATCTCAGATTTGCTTAGATCTGCTCACTGCCTATACGTACAATTCAGATCTACCCGATCTGCCCAGCCGTACTGCTGCCCATCCTTCTTCTCTGCCCAGCTACCTGATCTGATTGTCTGCTTTGCCCGACTGTTGTTTTCCTTGCCCGGATCTGCACTGTTAGCTTCCCGACTGCCTATGTTTCCCTGCCTGTCCTCTGTTCCTCCTGCCCAGCTGCCCGATTGCAGCTCTGTTGCTGCCCAGAAGGGCTAGTAGCCCTAGCCTGTGGCCTTATGGCTGGCCCAAGGGCCTGTGCTAGTCGACAGCCTTGTGGGCTACTACAAGACCCTCACGGGACTGACCAAAGGCTTCCCGGAGGGCCTGTTAGGCCACGACAGCCCTCACGGGTTGCCTCAAAGGCTGCCCAAGGGTTTGCAAGCAGCCAAACCCTCACAGGTTGCAACCCGAGGGTTGGCTTGCTGCCCAAACTCTCACGGGTAGTAGCCTGAGGGCCAAGGAAGAAAGGTCGAGCCCTAATGAACCTGCCCAAGAAGAAAACAAGGGAAGCCCGTGAAGAGAAGGAGGGCTTCCCAAAACAATCATTGTTGCCCGGAACTGATAAATGGCTACCCGAATCTGAAGGTGGTTTCCCTAGATCTGAAGATGGATGCCCTAAATTAGAAGATGACTACTGAAGATGAATTACAGATGACACCCTAGCTGAGGGTTTAACTTCACATGAATGATGATGCCCTAGCTAGACTCATCCATGCTAGGGCACAATCATTAACTTCTTCTTCAAACCTGTAAGATCTTCTTATGAAACAGCTGTACCTGTGAGAGCAAGTGTGTATGTAATAATGAATTGGCTTGATCTTCTTTTATATCCTTGAGTCACTTGTAAGTGGACCAAAATTAGAAAGAACAAAATAATATTCTTTTTTTCTTTTCTAATTTTCACTTTTACCTTTTTACCTTTCTGCAGTCTAAAAAGTCCTTGATGTATTTTTTACTTTTACCGAAAGTACTTATGTATTTTGACTTTCACCTATGGTCACTTTTTTCTATGGTCCAAAAGTACTTATGTATTTTTGAATTTTGCCTTTTAGCCTTTTTCCAAGTACCCCTGTGGTTATTACATGTGGTCTTTTAATTCCATTCAAAGTACATCATCATAAACCAAGAGAGTTACTAATGCTTTTATCTCACACTCTGTGTGACACCAAGATCAGGTACTAGGGTATCTTAACCAAGGTAAGCCTTGGAGAAGACCTCAAACCCATTGATCAAGGGTAAGAGTGTCACACATGCCTAGACCAAATCTAGGGCTTATAGTGCCTTCCTGGTAACAAACCAGGTGCCTCTATTCTCCAAGAGAATGGCTATTTAGAACTAAGTTGAGTCTACTAGTACTAGACTGGTCCACATCGTGGTTTCGCACCAGATGTCTACCATTCAACATAATGGTCACTCAACACTGAGTTAAGCCTACCCAAGATAGAGTTGGGTCCATATCATGGTCAAGAACCAGATATCTACCATTCAACAGAATGGTCACTCAACACTGAGTTGAGTCTACCCAGGACAGAGCTGGGTCCATATCATGGTCAAGGACCAGATTTCTGTTGATGAAATTGTCATTGATGCCAACATGAGCTTGCAGTGGCCTTTGAGATGTCCTTGGACCTTTGTTGGGTCATGATGATGTGGTCATGAGGTCTTGGAGATGGCACACTTGGTTGCCTATGATCAAGGGTTTGAAGATGGAAGGTTGCTGATGGTGTGGCTCAGGTGTGTGGATTTTTTTTATGAACAAGTCCTTGCTCATGATGCTTCTATTATTTGAAAGGTCACATAGATGAAGCCCTTACCCTTGATGTATTCTTGGTTTGTGAATCTTTGATATGCTACTCATCTTGGCGCCTTTGCATATGATAGCTTGGGGATTGCAACCCAAGTGTGGGCATTCGGGGTCTTGGAACCCTTGTAGTTGGCTCTAGGGAAAATCAAGGTTAAAGACACCCCTCATGATAATGATGACATGGCTTATGAAGTCAAACCCTTGGAATTGATGAAAGCTGGTGGTGAACTAGATGGAGTATGGTCAACAAACCTTAAGGCTTGACCATTGACGAAGATTTGCATTAAAAACATCAAATTTGGTATGTCGGCTCAATCAAACATTTTCTATGTCGGTTCAGAATTAAAAAATGATGTCGGCTCAATAAAGTATAAGTCGGCTCATACTTAAAAACTATTTTTTTATATATCAGGTCGGCCCCAAAAGGATGTGAAAAATTAATATAAATACCCCTTTCGAGTCTTCTCTTTAAGATGAAAAATTTCGGTGGAGAAGAATGCTCTGAATTTTCGCTGGACTGAGGAAATTTTGGGACTGAGGCAGCAGGAGAATTTCGGGATTAGCAGCAACACCACCAATCTGATATTTTATTTCTTTTCTTCTTTGATTTTTGCCCTATCTTTGGAAACAAGGGTTACAGCAGAGAAGTTTTTATGGTGGCCTCTCGCTGACAATTTATTTACAGCTGCAGGCACTTTATCCGAGGAAATTCGGTGGTGGTTAAGGCTGCTACAGCAACTCATAAAGTTAACTGAGAAAGATCGAGGGTCACAATTTTGTGACAGACCCGAAGTTTACAAAGGCACATTTTTGGGTTTGTTAGTGGACACTGTTCTTTTCAGCAGAGCATTATCTTTATTCTGGAGCATGATACTAGCTGCTACAACCATCCACATCAACATTCTCCACGGTCAATAGCTGCGACAAACTTGTTTTGTGCAAAACAGACCAGTTCAGTAGAAATCGCAGCAGTTGTTAGAGAGGCTTGGCATCCATCACTTCCAGGTTTATTGTTATTGTGTATTCTCAGTATTTGTAGCTGCTATGATAGCCTTAGCTAGTGTTATCATCCACCATTTATAATAAAATGACAATGGTATAAGATCGATGATAGTGACTTGCTAAAACAGTGACTTGGCCACACACACTGTTTAATTGTTATATCATTCTATAAGTTGAACTTTGAGTTCATGGTTGAGGCATTTACAAAAGGAAGAAAATATGTATACTCAGTCTATCACTAAGTAAAGCATATTGGTTGTATGAACAGTTTGATGCAGGTTTGAACCCAGCAAAGGGCAGAAGATCTCGACCAAGATGCAGCGTTAGTTGAGGACTATGAGATAACATGTACACTAGAGGAAGAGTCCATAGCTGCTGCTCTATCTGAGCACATGAAAATACAAGAGCAGAATGGTGGGCTGTTTTGTCCAGTATGCAGGAAAGGATATTTGAACCTGAATGTTGCTAGCTTAAACTTCATACTCAGAATCTTTGTGAACGGTCTAAGCACATATGTTGAAGTTGAGTTGTTGACAGAAGTTATAAGTTGCAGCAAACCTTGTGGACATGATAACACTTAGTTGATGAACAACTCTTGTTGTTGTGAGCTGACCTTGTCAACATGACTGTGGACAATTTGATCATATGACTGTAACAAGTTGATGATCAGAGATGATCGAGTGAGAGTCAGATGAGTAGAATATAATTTGACAGTAAGAAGACAGACATTTGAAACTCAGATCTGTTGCCGAGTTTTCAAGGAGTATTCCTTTTGGGTCACACATACTCTATCCAAACATATGTTCAGACCTAGTGCTTACACAAAGTCAAAGGAAGTATACCAGGACAAGTTCTGGACATTGGTTGAAGGTCTTCCACAGCTGATGCTCAGTCCGAAGGTTTGACATCTTTTTGAGGTGTTTACCAACATACTCACAATCTATTTTTGGACATTGGGTGTGGGGTTCTCCTCAGCAAATACACAACACAAGGATGACACAGTTTGCAAATTGATACACCGTTCACTTCTGAGTAAGGATGGCATATATATCTTCAGCTTGATAAGCAACCAGTGAAGAAGTTGATGATGTTGACAGCTTGACATCTACAGCAGTAGTAACTATGATGTTCATAAAAAGTGACATGGTTCTAAGCAGTTTGACATGATGATGATAAGACTATGAATAGATTGATGACAAGGCAGTGACATGTTTATGAACAGTCAGTGAACACATACAGTAATGAAGTCGGTCTGACTTATGCAGTGATGTGTGAAGTAAATCCATTGTGATTTATATTCTAATATGATGATGCCTACACCTATGGTATGATGGGATGATATCTCAATGTTATATATGCACAGTGATGAAGGATGATGTAAATGTACAGTGACAATAATTTGACAGAGATGTATTTTCTATAAAGCTCTTATAAAGTTACATATGATGAGCAGTGGTTTTGTGCAGTAAACAGTGATGTTGTATGAACTTGTATCCAATATATATATATATATATATATATATATATATATGTCGATGTAGTTTGGTGGCAGAAACATAATGTGCAGTAACAACAGTTATACAGTGATTGACTCATAAGAATTTTGATGACATAAGCAGTGACAAAGTTAATTGACTTGGCAATGATTTGAAGGCAGTGGCTAGATGACAGTTTGACAGAGGACACCACAGAATTGTCTTTGGTTCACTTGTGCAGCAACAAATCTACACACTCTTGAGGTGTTACATACACAGCAGTGCATCCATGACATGATGGTGATGAGTGAAGAATGAATGACCAGCAGTAGTGTTGATGAGCAGACCTTTGATGAGCAGCAGTGTGCAAATAAACTTTGATGGGTATGCTACTGACTTGATGACTTAGCAGTGTATTGAGGAGCTGTGATTGTTGGTTGATGTGCACATATGTTTGAGCAGAGATTGAGACTATGACCAGCAGCAGAGATGATGAGCCAAGATGATGAGCAGCATTGATGAGCAGGAAAGATGAGCAGAGATTAATGAGCAGAAGTGAGCAGTGGTACAGCAGAGTTGATGTGATGAGCAGAGAAGATGAGCAGCTTTGATGTGTCAGAGATTTCTTGACGCTTACACGAGTTTACTGTATTGTAAATGCAAGCTTGTCTTGCTTTTGAGGTTATGATACCTCAAACCCTTCTTAGCAGGGTCTAAGAAAACCAGGCAAGGTCCTGGATACAGAGTAGGTGCTCTATTTATCAGTAGGTGTTGATTTTGCCTAACGGTTGTAGCCGAACCAAAACTAATATAAAAAGATTAAAAATTTATATGGTGTGGTGTTCTTCTGTGTTATGGTTCTTGATGAGTTAAATGCTATGATATGTGAATGATGAAGTTTATGAAATGATTATGAGATTGGTAGAATAATGAAATGATGAATTAGTAGTTAAGTGTGACAGGTCAAGAAAAGTTGTAAAAATTGCTTTACACTGATTCACCCCCCCTCTTAGTGTCTACAATTGATATCAGAGCAGGCCTTCGTAACGAACCTAGCAAGCTTGAAGGAGATCCTTAGACACAATGGAGGAAAAGAAAGAGTCATCAAGCAATGACGTGCCTGTACTGGATATTGCAGATTATTTCAGTTGGAGGAGCAAAATGAAGGCTTATCTGAAGAAGTTTGGTGTTTGGGAAATTGTTATCAATCCACCCGCTCCATCAAACAAGAAAGGAAAAACAGCTGCACAGAAGGAAGCAAAGAAGGACAACACTACAGCCTTGAAGTTCCTCTTGGATGGTCTTCCCAGCTCAGTGAAGGAAAGTGTAGGAGAGAACACTTCAGCAAAAGACCTATGGTTCAAGTTGGAAAGGGAGTATCAGAAGGCGAGACCAGAACCCGAAAAAACAAATCAGGAATCAGAAGACAAGCCCCCAGAAGAGCCCAAACAAGAAGAGGACTCCAGTAAAGGTATGAACTCTTGTGATTATGATAGCTTGTGTGATGAAATTGAGAAGGTTCTTGCAGATGATGATGAAGCAATGTTGAAAGCTAAACAGAGAATTATAAACTATGTATGCAACATAGATCTCAGAGCTGATTGGTTCTTGAACAAAGTTGATCTTAATCAATCTGATTACAAGGTGTTTAGGATGACAACCTTTGATTATATGGATAATCTCCAAAAGCAGAATGTTGAACTAAAGGAGTTGCTTAAGAAACTTAAGCATGAAGGAGTAGGTTGGCTGAAATTGTTGAAGGAAAAGGAAGTAGAAAAAGAAAAGCTAAAGATTGATTTGATCGATCTAACCCTAGAACAAAAGAACCATGATAAAGATTCAAAAATACTTGAAGAAGCAAGAGAGGTAAATCATGACTTGAAGAATCAGCTGGAGGAAGCCAAGAGGACAGAAGAAATCTTGAAAAGACAGCTAGAAGAAAAGGAGGAAACAGTCTAGAAGATGGAAATGGAGGTAGTTGGTCTCAGGAAGAAAGATAAGAAGAACGAAGCCTTGGTTAAGCTCCAGGACAGTTCAATTGTCCTAGATAAGATCTTAGATTGCCAAAGATCTCCACTCGACAAAACTGGTCTTGGTTACAAAAAGAACAAAGATAAATTTGAAGATGACACTTGGTCTTTGAAGACTCCAGAAGCAGGTCCATCAACATCCAAAGCTGCTCCCCAAGCTCCTGCACATGACAACAAGGATTTTGGAAGTTCAAAGATGAAACAAGGAGTTAGATCTGTTCATCAAAGCAACTTCATAAAGGAAACAACTACAAGACCCAGGTATGAAAGTGGCTTCAATGGTTATTGTTATTGTTGTTCTAACTTTGGTCATAAGACTATGGATTGTAGGTTCTATGGAAGAAGAAGGGCTGGAAGCCCCAATGTCTCAGTTAGATGTTGGACATGCAATCAAGATGGACATGTTGCTGCCACATGTCACACATTGAGATGCTACACCTGCAGTGGGTTTGGACACAAAGCCCATGAATGTGCCAGTCAAAGAAGTCAAGCAAGAAGGAGTACTCCATACACATCAGCAAGAAGATTTGAAGATCAGAAGACAAATGTCTACAGTCAAGGACACTCTCAAGCACAGAGAAATGAAGCGGATCAAAGCAGTGTTGGAAGTTCCAACAGCTCAGTCAGATGTTGGTCATGCAACAATGTCGGTCACATTGCTGCACATTGTCGTACGATGAGGTGTTATAGCTGCAGTGGCCTTGGGCACAAAGCTCGAGATTGTTGGAGTACACGGAAACAATCCTTGAGAAGTTACCTAGACAACTCATCAAGGAAAGCCAGTACAAATGAAGGAACAGATGCTCAAAGAACAGATGTCAAGAAGCAGGTATGGATGAGGAAGACCGAGCAGTTGCAGATAGGAGAAGCTGATCAGAGCAGGGAGGATGGCTGCCATATGGCAAGCCAAGTGTAAGGTCTCTCAAAGACCTTAGCACACCTTGAGTTCATGAGGCTGGAGAATGAACTCAAAGGTGAAAGGATGGTTTCTCCAGGCATAGAGACAGGTCCTAGGATCGTGCATATTGACAGGGGGAGCAAAAACCAGTGAGCAGTTAGCAGTGATCAGAGATTTCAGAGACAGGTATGTGGACACCCTTTGCCATTGATGCCAAAGGGGGAGAGATGAAGTCAAAGGGAGAGATGCAGACAAAAGGGGAGCATGCTCATAGGGGGAGCATGACAAAGGGGGAGATTGTTGATGAAATTGTCATTGATGACAACATGGGCTTGCAGTGGCCTTTGACATGTCCTTAGACCTTTGTTGGGTCATGATGATGTGGTCATGAGGTCTTGGAGATGGCACACTTGGTTGCCTATGATCAAGGGTTTGAAGATGGAAGGTTGCTGATGGTGTGGCTCAGGTGTGTGGAGTTTTTTGATGAACAAGTCCTTGCTCATGATGCTTCTATTATTTGAAAGGTCACATAGATGAAGCCCTTACTCTTGATGTAGTCTTGGTTTGTGAATCTTTAATATGCTACTCATCTTGGCGCCTTTGCATATGATAGCTTGGGTATTGCAACCCAAGTGTGGGCATTTGGGGTCTTGGAACCCTTGTAGTTGGCTCTAGGGAAAATCAAGGTTAAAGACACCCCTCATGATAATGATGACATGGCTTATGAAGTCAAACCCTTGGAATTGATGAAAGCTGGTGGTGAACTAGATGGAGTATGGTCAACAAACCTTAAGGCTTGACCATTGACAAAGATTTGTATTAAAAACATCAAATTTGGTATGTCGGCTCAGTCAAACATTTTCTATGTCGAATCAGAATTAAAAAATGATGTCGGCTCAATAAAGTATAAGTCGACTCATACATAAAAACTATTTTTTTATATATCAGGTCGACCCCAAAAGGATGTGAAAAATTAATATAAATACCCCTTTCGAGTCTTCTCTTTAAGATGAAAAATTTCGGTGGAGAAGAATGCTCTGAATTTTCGCTGGACTGAGGAAATTTTGGGACTGAGGCAGCAGGAGAATTTCGGGATTAGCAGCAGCAGCACCAATCTGATATTTTATTTCTTTTCTTCTTTGATTTTTGCCCTATCTTTGGAAACAAGGGTTACAGCAGAGAATTTTTATGTTGGCCTCTCGCTGACAATTTATTTGCAGCTGCAGGCACTTTATTTGAGGAAATTCGGTGGTGGTTAAGGCTGCTACAGCAGCTCATAAATTTAACTGAGAAAGGCCGAGGGTCACAATTTTGTGACAGACCCGAAGTTTACAAAGGCACATTTTTGGGTTTGTTAGTGGAGACTATTCTTTTCAGCAAAGCATTATCTTTATTCTGGAGCATGATACCAGCTGCTACAACCCTCCACATCAACATTCTCCACGATCAATAGCTGCAACAAACTCGTTTTGTGCAAAACAGACCAGTTCAGTAGAAATCGCAGCAGTTGTTAGAGAGGCTTGGCATCCATCACTTCCAGGTTTATTGTTATTGTGTATTCTCAGTGTTTGTAGCTGCTACGATAGCCTTAGCTAGTGTTATCATCCACCATTTATAATAAAATGACAATGGTATAAGATCGATGATAGTGACTTGCTAAAACAGTGACTTGGCCACACACACTGTTTAATTGTTATATCATTCTATAAGTTGAACTTTGAGTTCATGGTTGAGGCATTTACAAAAGGAAGAAAATATGTATACTCAGTCTATCACTGAGTAAAGCATATTGGTTGTATGAACAGTTTGATGCAGGTTTGAACCCAGCAAAGGGCAGAAGATCTCAACCAAGATCCAGCGTTAGTTGAGGACTATGAGATAACATGTACACTAGAGGAAGAGTCCATAGCTGCTGCTCTATCTGAGCACATGAAAATACAAGAGCAGAATGGTGGGTTGTTTTGTCCAGTATGCAGGAAAGGATATTTGAACCTGAATGTTTCCAGCTTAAACTTCATACTCAGAATCTTTGTGAACGGTCTGAGCACATATGTTGAAGTTGAGTTGTTGACAGAAGTTATAAGTTGCAGCAAACCTTGTGGACATGATAACACTTAGTTGATGAGCAACTCTTGTTGTTGTGAGCTGACCTTGTCAACATGACTGTGGACAATTTGATCATATGACTGTAACAAGTTGATGATCAGAGATGATCGAGTGAGAGTCAGATGAGTAGAAGATAATTTGACAGTAAGAAGACAGACATTTGAAACTCAAATCTGTTGCTGAGTTTTCAAGGAGTATTCCTTTTGGGTCACACATACTCTGTCCAAACATATGTTCAGACCTAGTGCTTACACAAAGTCAAAGGAAGTATCCCAGGACAAGTTCTGGACATTGGTTGAAGGTCTTCCACAGCTGATGCTCAGTCCGAAGGTTTGACATCTTTTTGAGGTGTTTACCAACATACTCACAATCCGTTTTTGGACATTGGGTGTGGGGTTCTCCTTAGCAAATACACAACACAAGGATGACACAGTTTGCAAATTGATACACCGTTCACTTCTGAGTAAGGATGGCATATATATCTTTAGCTTGATAAGCAACCAGTGAAGAAGTTGATGATGTTGACAGCTTGACATCTACAGCAGTAGTAACTATGATGTTCATAAAAAGTGACATGGTTCTAAGCAGTTTGACATGATGATGATAAGACTGTGAATAGATTGATGACAAGGCAGTGACATGTTTATGAACAGTCAGTGAACACATACAGTAATGAAGTCGGTCTGACTTATGCAGTGATGTGTGAAGTAAATCCATTGTGATTTATATTCTAATATGATGATGCCTACACTTATGGTATGATGGGATGATATCTCAATGTTATATATGGACAGTGATGAAGGATGATGTAAATGTACAGTGACAATAATTTGACAGAGATGTATTTTCCATAAAGCTCTTATAAAGTTACATATGATGAGCAGTGGTTTTGTGCAGTAAGCAGTGGTGTTGTATGAACTTGTATCCAATATATATATATATATATATATATATATATATATATGTCGATGTAGTTTGGTGGCAAAAACATAATGTGCAGTAACAACAGTTATACAATGATTGGCTCTTGATGACATAAGCAGTGACAGAGTTAATTGACTTGGCAATGATTTGAAGGCAGTGGCTAGATGACAGTTTGACAGAGGACACCACAGAATTGGCTTTGGTTCACTTGTGCAGCAACAAATCTACACACTCTTGAGGTGTTACACAGCAGTGCATCCATGACATGATGGTGATGAGTGAAGAATGAATGACCAGCAATAGTGTTGATGAGCAGACCTTTGATGAGCAGCAGTGTGCAAATAAACTTTGATGGGTATGCTACTGACTTGATGACTCAGCAGCGTATTGAGGAGCTGTGATTGTTGGTTGATGTGCACAGATGTTTGAGCAGAGATTGAGACTATGACCAGCAGCAGAGATGATGAGCCAAGATGATGAGCAGCATTGATGAGCAGAGATTAATGAGCAGCAGTGAGCAGTGGTACAGCAGAGTTGATGTGATGAGCAGAGAAGATGAGCAGCTTTGATGTGTCAGAGATTTCTTGATGGTTACACGAGTTTACTGTATTGTAAATGCAAGCTTGTCTTGTTTTTGAGGTTAGGATACCTCAAACCCTTCTTAGCAGGGTCTAAGAAAACCAGGCAGGGTCCTGGATATAGAGTAGGTGCTCTATTTATCAGTAGGTGCTGATTTTGCCTAACGGTTGTAGCCGAACCAAAACTAATATAAAAAGATTAAAAATTTATATGGTGTGGTGTTCTTCTGTGTTATGGTTCTTGATGAGTTAAATGCTATGATATGTGAATGATGAAGTTTATGAAATGATTATGAGATTGGTAGAATAATGAAATGATGAATTAGAAGTTAAGTGTGACAGGTCAAGAAAAGTTGTAAAAATTGCTTTACACTGATTCACCCCCCCCTCTCAGTGTCTACAATTTCTACCATTCAACAGAATTGTCACTCAACACTGAGTTGAGTTTACCCAGGACAGAGCTGGGTCCATATCATGGTCAAGGACTAGATATCTACGATTCAACGGACTGGTCACTCAACACTAGGTTGAGTCTCCCCAGTGTTGAACTTGGTCCACATCCTGGTCCCGGACCAGATGTCTTCATTCTCCTGAGAGAATGACTCTCGATGTTGCTCAGAAAAATTAACACTCGCGCTCAACGAGAGAGGCATTCTCTGCCATACCAATTTTGTCATGAAAATACACGAACTTTGATGCTAATAAAGGCTTGGTCAAGATATTTGCAATCTGTTCACCTGTACGAATGTACTGCAACTTCATAGCACCTTTCTACACTAGGTCTTTGATCAAATGATACCTCATTTCAATCACTGAGTTTTTTGAAAGCTTTATACAACTCTGATTATCCCGATGGATGATCATTGAGTCAAGCTTTCCTCCAAACAGACCAGATACAAGTTTTCTGAGCCAAACTGCTTCCTTGCAAGCATCACTTGCAACAATATACTCTGCCTCAGCTGAACTCTGAGCTATGGAATCTTGCTTCCTGCTAGCCCAAGAGATCATTACAGATCTCATATTGAAGCAGTAATCAGAGGTAATTTTTTGGTTTACTGCATTGCCAACCCAGTCTGAATCAACATATCCAGATAACATTACTCCACTGCTAGAAGTAACCTTGAGCCCATAAGTGTTGGACATGACTGACTCAGAGCATTCTTTGTGTCTGGTCTCGTATGCACGAGATACATCCAGGATTCAAAAAGTTGTCTATATAGAGTAGAGTCTATACTCTGTGAGCTGGTAGTTGAGTCACCCAACTTTGTTAAGTTGGTAGTCATGAGTATGCCCATAGACTTGCAGTCCTGCATCCCAAATCTCTGCAAGATGTTCACTACATACTTTCCTAGTGTCAAGAAGATCTTGCATGGGTTTTGCCAAACCTCTAAACCAAGGAAGTAATGCACTAATTCAAGATCTTTCATCTCGAATTTAAAGGTAAGCTCCCTCTTACCCTGTTCTATCAACTATTCACCACTTGTTAGAAACAAATCATATATAGAGAGAACAAGTATCAAGACATGATTATGAACAACCTCAAAGTACAAGTTAGACGTAGCTGTACTTTTGGAAAACCCCAAGTTATGGAGCAATCCATCCATCCTCGTATACCAGACTGTTGGAGCATACAAGGCTTTCTTCACAAAGCCTTCAGGTTGTTCAATATGAGCTTCCACCTCAATCTTACCATTGAGGAAGACTTTCTTTACATCCATCTGATGTAACTTCCATCCAAATAATGCAACAAGTGAAATGATGGTTCTAAAGGTAGTATACCTGGTAACAAGAGCAATTGTCACTACTGACTTTCCTGTTGATCTGGGAACAAGTTCCCACACATCATTCTTCATGATTGAACTGTACTCTTCAATCATGGCATCAACCCATACTTGTTTACTTGTTTCTTCTTCGAATGATGGAGGTTCTGTACTATCAAGCTGACTCATAAGACCTGAGTACTTCTGTGGTCTTTCTCTAAAAGTCCTCAGAGGAGCTTTATGCTTCTCTCCTTCTTGTACCATTTCTTGGTACCGAGCTGGTCTCCTTTTGTAAGGAGGAACTTCAAGTAGTTCTTCTGGTGGACTTTCAATGTCCTCTGGAACATTTGGAATTTGATCCTCAAATTCCTCTTCCTCCCTCCGAATTTCTGAAACTGGAAACTCAAGTGGAGGTACTTCATCTTCCTTTGAAAGCTCTTGTGTTTGATGAAACACAACTTTCTCATGGAAGACCACATCTCTGCTGACTATCTTCTGTAACCTTGGAAGTGTTGTGCAGTGAAGGTGTCTATGCCACAAATCACATGGATCAACTGCATGAGTGGAATCCTCGGAATCCTTGTAAAGGCCTCCCTCTTGAATCGCAATCTGTACTGCTAAGCTTAGGTCTTCATTCTTTGCCCATAGAAGAACTTTCTTGTCCATAAAGAGGACTCTGAAGCCCTTGTCCTCTAAGCCAGCAACAGATAAAAGATTCTTCTTTAAACTAGGAACATAAAGAATATCATCAATATGAAGAACCATACCTGAGTCAAGTTGAAGTGAAGTTGAGCCAACTCCTTCAATCTTATAAGTGGAGTCATCTCCAAGTTCTACCTATGTGGTGAACTTCTTCTTTCTGTAACTGGTGAGAGCTCCACGTTTACCTATCATGTGCCCGGAGGCACCACTGTCCACCAACCAAGAAGTGGAACAATGTGAGAAAGAACCAGTAAGAGCAGAAATCAAGTAGTACTCTCTTCTAGGTTCTTCAGTTTTGTTAGCCTTTGTTTTCTTCTTTTTCTTTGGTTCTTCATCTTCTTCTTCCTCTGCTTCTACAGTAGATGCTTGAACCATTCGCTTGGGTTTCTTCTTGTTTCGCTTGCAGTCTTTAGCAAAATGTCCAAACTTGTGGCAACTATAACATTCCACTTTTGACATGTCAGAAAACTTACCCTAAGGCTTCTTTCCCTTCTTTTGCTGAGGGAAGGGATTCTTGAACTTCTTTGTCTTTGCTGCAAGTGCAATGTTGTCTTCCTTGATTACCTTGCTAGAGGTTCTTCCTTCTTCTTCTGTGCAATCATGCCAAAGCCTTTCAAAGGTTGGTTGATTCTCTCGTCCACTGACGGATACCATGAAAGTTTCCCAAGAGCTTGGGAGACCATCAACCACTGTTTGCACAAGGTAATCATCATCAACAGTAATACCAATAGCAATGAGTTGATCTCTTACCTGTGCAATCTTTGTGAAGAAAGAACCGACACTTTCATCTTTGTTCAACTTCAAAGTTCGTAGCCTCTTCTTCAAGACTCTCTTATGACTGGGAGCCTTCTTTTCATATAGGTTGGCTATGTTGATTTTTTTTTAGCAGCATCGAGAGTCATTCTCTTAGGAGAATGGAGACACCTGGTCCAGAACCAAGGTGTGGACCTAATCCAGCACTGGGGGGACTCAACCTAGAGTTGAGTGACCATTTTGTTGAATGGTAGATATCTGGTCATTGACCATGATATGGACCCAGTTCTGCCATGGGTAGACTCAACCTAGTGTTAAGTGACCATTCCACCGAATGGTAGACATCTGGTCTGGGACCATGATGTGGACCCAGTCCAGTACTGGGGGGACTCAACCTAGAGTTGAGTGACCATTCTGTTGAATGGTAGATATCTGGTCCTTGACCATGATATGGACCCAACCTTGCCTTGGGTAGACTCAACCCAGTGTTGAATGACCATTCTATTGAATGGTAGGCATCTGGTCCGAAACCACAATGTGGACCAGTTTAGTACTGGTAGACTCAACTTAGCTCTGAGTAGCCATTCTCTTGGAGAATGGAGGCGCTTGGTCTATTACCAAGTATTTGACCTAAGGTCAAATTATGCAGCCTATGGCTGAGGCACCTGGTCTGTTACCAGGAAGGCACTATAAGCCCTAGACTTGGTCTAGGCATGTGTGACACTCTGACCCTTGATCTATGGGCTTTGTGTACTTCTCCAAGGCTTAGCTACCCTTGGTTAAGTTACCCTAGCATCGAATCTTGGTGTCACACAGAGTGTGAGATAAAAGCATTAGTAACTCTCTTGGTTTATGATGATGTACTTTGAATGGAATCAAAAGACCACAGGTGATGACCACAAGGGCACTTGGAAAAAGGCTAAAGTCAATAGTCTAAAATACATAAGGATTTTTGGACCACAGGTGAAAGTCAAAATTACATAAGGACTTTTGGTAAAAGTCAAAAATACATAAAGGACCTTTTAGACTACTAAAAGGTAAAAAAGAAAATTGAAATTAGGAAAGAATAAAATAATATTATTTTGTTCTTCCTAATTTTGTTCCACTTACAGTTGACTGAAGGATATAAAAGATCAAGTCATTTCATTATGACACACACACTTGCTCTCACAGGTACAACCACTCCATGAGAAGATCTTACAGGTTTGAAGAAGAAGTTTATGATTGTGCCCTAGCATGGATGAGTCTAGCTAAGGCATCATCATCATCCTCATCTATTGAAGAAAACCTTAAGCTAGGGTTCCATCACGAAGTTGCAGCAGCTGGATTTCTTGAGTTAGGGTTTCACCCTATTTTCCTTCTTCATTTTCGGGCAGATCTACTTCACCAAGCATGCCTTCTCCACAGATCCGGGAAGCCTTCTCCACAGACTTGGGTAGCCAAACTTGTCATTAGGTAGGGTGCCCACTCCACGGGCAGCCCTCAGCTGGCCACAGTCTGCTAGCAGCAGTCTCAGGGAAGCCTGTGTGTGTTCCGGAGCTACTACAGCAGCACCGAGAAGCCAACAGGAGCCACGGGTTGCTAGCAACAGATTTGGGCTTCCTGCGAAGGGCCACGGGATGCTAACAGGCTTCAAAGCCTCAGCCCAGCAGACGTAGGTCTGCTTACCCTACTGGCAGCAGAAAGGGGGCTCGACCCTAACCGTGGTTTGCCCAAACTAATCACGGGCAGGCTTACAAGCCGTTTGAGCAAGAAGATCTGTCACTCGGGCAGATATGAGACAAAGTGACAATCACGTGCAGAGACACAAAAAGATCTGGGCAGGTCTGTTAATTTTTAAGGCAGGCCAATTTGGGTAGGCTATATCAGATTTGGGCAGATCTAGTTAACTAGGGTTTGAAACCCTTGTTTTGATTTTTTGTTGTGAAAAATCTTATTTTGATCAGATCTGGATTACTAGGGTTTGAAACCCTTGGTTTGATTTTTTGTTAATCTCCTGTAAACTGTGGTTTAATCCTGATTAGGGTTTGAAGAACTTTTTGAAGAATTTCCTAAGTCATCTCATTTACGAGATGAGCTACTAATGCTTTTTGGGGTTTTCGCCCTTTAAAGGTTTCCCCAGTGAAAAACTCTTGTGTCCATTGTGTTGATGTGATGAATGTTGTTTTTACTGCACTTGTCATTTGTTTATGTTAGTCTACAATTTTAAAAGTATCATGCTAATGCTAAAATTCAATAGGCTACAGCATCAAAGCATTCTTTAGCAGTCTTCAAAGTTGCGATGTTGGGCATTGTTATCCACTAATTTTGCACTTAGTTCGGTTACCTGAGGAGCCGCCGGTTGACAGACATGTTCAATGTCTGATTCCAGTGTATCAGTTGATCCGTCTTCATGTCTAGCCAATATTGGCTAGCCACTTTTTGATTTGAATACTTTTGACCATGGCCCTGCGGGGTTTGTAATAAAATGTGCTAGTAGGGTATTTTTTGAGTGGTTCGGTCTCCTGAAACGTAGAATCTCAAATAAGGTATTCCAGAGAGTTTTTTGCCCCTAACAATTATGCTTTGCCTTCAGCCGAGTATAATTGACGAGGTTTTCTCCCGCTTCCTCCAAAGCTGGAATGCCCGATGTTGAATTCTGGGCCTTGGGGGGTTATTAGAGCCCAATTGAGTGTTATAAACCTACTAGGCATTATTTAGGTAGAACATGGTCATGTCCTAAGTCATCTGGACATATAAAAAAAATTCGAAAAAATCTTTTTTCGAACGAGGAAAAAATTATTTTTAAAATTTTTAAATTTTTAATTACTTTTCCTAAGTTTTTTGGGTTAATTTTTCCATAAATTAAATGAACAAAACCCTTTTGTAATAAATCGGTCATCCAGACTCCGAATTCAGTGATTAAAGGCTCTAACCTTAAGCCAAAAATCATTCTTGATCGGCCAGCCAGTCAAAACCAACTTTCAGATCATCAATCGGACACAATGCATTTTTTCTCAAAAAAGTCAGTTTTGAGGAAAAAATAAATTTTTATTAAAAAATGATTATTTTAGAGAAAATTAAAACTCCAAATTAATCCAAATTCAACGAAATAAAAGGCTAAATGACATCTCATCGAGCACTTATGATGTTTGGAGTTGTCATAACTCAGCTTCAGTCAGCATTAAGTGAGCAATTAATTTATTATTAGTTAACCGCTTTGTCATCTCCAGCTAAAGAATGAGATGGAGAGCACTCATTGGTCCGGTGATTTGATCGAGGTGAAGACTAAGGCTTACACCATCATTGGGCTTCCCAAACCTAGCACAGGCTCCTGCCAAACCTAAAAGGTTGTTTACCTACATCACCAGACGTCTCCTTCACAGCTCACACCCCTCTCTCTCCTGAGGGCGCCTTCCACACGTGTGGGTTCATTTATGGCTTGATTTGGTTGTCTAGGGTTGGAGTGGGGGCGCCTTGCCTAGGTGGAGGCCTCCCCTCTCTGTCTTAGGTTTAGTTTCTCTGTTTGGTGGCCAGGCCAGTTAGGTTATGAGGTTTGGTTTTAGGGTTTTAGCACTCTCTCATTGTATAAATAGAGGCTCCTTCAGCTCTATTTGGATGGACTTTTGTAGTAGAGTTACTCTGAGAAAATTGTATCAAGCATTTGTTTTAATTTGTTAATAAAGATCAGACTTTGGAGGTCCATGAGCTCTTGGATGTGGTAGTTCTTTGCAATTGGTTGAGGTGATATTGTCTCTAACCCATATTTCCTTAATGCTTATGTGAGATTAAATTGTTTATTTGTTAGCTCAAGAGGGCCATTATTGGCACAGTAGAACAATCATTTGTAGTTCAACTTGATTGTTTATGCGAAGTAGATTAGTAATTTTGATGGACATGAGTAATCAGTATATACATAATGTTGATCATAATTCAATTTTCTTAGCATACTAACATATATTTTGATCTCACGTTTTGTGTTAAGTTGTAGTGTGTTTTCAGGCTTCACAGGTTGAAGAAGGGTGTGAGCTCAGCTGCTTCTATCCTAGGCTTCAAGCAACCTTTTTGATCTAACACTTTCATTGCAGGACCTACAGAGATCTTCTTCTTCAAAATACAAAAAGAAAGCTGGGAGTCTAACTCTCTCTCTTGGGCTCCATCCATAAATGTAAATACTTTCTTGGTTACTGAACTTCCTTCCTCTAGTTCTCCCTTTGCTCCTTGACTTCTTTTGTTTCCTTGCTTACTAGCCCCTTTCTTCCTTGACTTGTTTGCCTTTTCTCACTTTTTCTTCATCGCGGCCCCGTTCTTACTCTCTTTTACCATCCATTTTCTTCATTTTGGACAGCCCTAGTGTGCCCTAGTTTTCCTTCCTTTTTGCCTCTTTCTGCCCTAGCTTTTGGGCCTTCTTCAGCCTTGTTAATGGCCTTTCCTTCTACTTTTTGTTCGCTGCCCTGTTTTGTAATTTTTATGACAGCCGTTTGTTTTCTCTTTCGCTGCCCTGTTTTGTAATTTTTATGACAGCCGTTTGTTTTCTCTTTCGCTGCCCCGTTTTCTTCAATTTTTGTCCTCCTTCAGCTTCATAGTTGGCTGCCCTATCCCTCCCTTTCTTTGGTTTTGACCTTCTCTTTGTTTTCTTGCCTTCTTTTCCTCATCTTCTTTTATTTCAGCCCTCTTTTCCTTTGCTCTTTTGGCTCTCATTCAAACTTCTTCTCTTTTCCCTTTTCACAGGTTTCAGAAAGATCTTCAAGCAAAAGTAAAAGCACTCTCCTTTTTACACAAGTCCTAATATTAGTAGGGTTGTTTGCTTTCATTTGAAAAGTCCTTTCAAGGATTAAAATCCTTAAGGCACATTGTTTAAATTTTAATAAAGATTTTGTGTTTGAGTGGGATTTTTAAGTCCCCACTCTCATCCTCCCCCATTTGGGGAGTCTTGTGTTGTGTTTACTTGTGTATGCTTAGGTTAGATTTGCTCGTATTCATCATTATTTGCATCTTATTCTTAGAATAATCGTTAATCCATCACCTCTAATTCATTAATTAAGTTGATTACTCTATTTTTAATTGTTTATCTTTCTAAGTAAATCAACTGCTTAAATCTCTCGAATCACACCATAAGGTGGATCAAGAGTGCTCTCTGTCGGAGAGTTTAATAACTCATATTTGCTTCTTGTTCACATTTGTTTAATCAATTAACTCTTAAGTGAGACTCTTGAACTTGCAAAAACACAAGTCAAAAGCACTCTCTATCGGAGAGCATCTTTAGCGTTTGCCTCACCCTTGCATTAGTCTCATCTAGATTAGATAAGACTCTTGAACCTTCGTAATAAGACAAGGTCAAGAGTGCTCTCTGTCGAAGAGTCTAATTAATTAACTTAATAAAACCTTCAACACACACACCCCTTTAATTAATTAACTCCTTTCCCTCCTTACTGGAGTATGCTTTGACCGATCCCAGATCGGAATACCCAGAAACGGCACTGGATCTTTAAACCCTATAAGAGTAACTTAATAATACTTAAACACCCGTAACCAACGCATCGATGTTGTAGGAATTCTTCCAAAGTACTTTCTAGTAGAGGCTCCGGAACCTCCCGCTGTCTTAGATTCTCGGCTAGCTGGTCAATCTTTGCGATACCAACCTGGGATACTGGGCGGGCCCAACATGTCTTCAATGGAGGGAACTTAGAAGAGTCTCCCGGCTTTGACAAACCTTCGTTGACACCCTAGTCAAGAGCATTTAAAATTCTTAAAATCTACCAAGAGCACTTGCAAAACCTAATACTCACTAGCTTGATTCCTAGACTTTATTTCATGCGCTTATTTGACTCCATAAGGCACTGGTCCTTTGTTATATTTGATTAATTTTCTATCTTGATCAACTGTCTATGGTTCATTTCAATTGATTATATTTGAATGCTTAATTAAAAGTCTGGAATCTTTGCTTATCTGTGTGATCTCTTGTTAGCAACGTGGATTGCTTTGATTAATCATCATCCCCTTAATATTAAATCATTTTAAATCACAATAACTCCTAAACAACACCCATCCGCATCCAAAACATCTAAAACTTAACTTAAACATTGAGTCATAGAAAACTCTTTGTTAGGGACTACCCCCCTTGGCTTCGTTAGGAGTTAGCCTAAACGGAGGAGCTAGGAGTAGGTGACAGTACCTGGCTCCGTGCTTGCCCCCAAGGTCACACCTCTCCCACTTTCCTAAGTGAGGAGACAGCTTTCGGAAGATTTCTGCTGCTGGTGTGCAATCGGCGGACAACGGGCATCACTGTCTCTTTGACAGAATCATAGATGATCCTTCTAGCCTTACCTTGCTTCCTCTTGTAAGCAAGCCTTCCAGCATTTGATGTTGGCTCTTCAATGACATTAAAAACAATGTCATCCAAGTCATTCTCTTCTAAAATGGCCGTTAACCTGGCCTTCCAGGGTTTGTAGTGGGCTGAACCATAGAGCTTCTCTTCTGGTCTGAAAACATTAACAACCATCTCTGCAACTTAGTCAAATGTTAAATCTGCAAATCTTATCCCAAGGTCTAGGAAAACAACATCAGTGTCCCTATACTATGTTTTCACATGCTAAGCTCTGATACCATGTTGAATTTTAGCATTAGCATGAATACTTAAAAATTTGCAGACTAACTTAAAACAAATGACAAGTGCAGTAAAATAACATTCATCACATCAACACAATGGACACAAGAGTTTTTCACTGGGGAAACCTTTACAGGACAAAAACCCCAAAAAGCATTAGTAGCTCATCTCGTAAATGAGATGACTTAAATTCTTCAAAAAGTTCCACAAACCCCAACAAGAGTAATCACAAAACCAGAAGATCAATTTTTCAGTTTACAACAAAAATGCCCAATTAGGGCTTTTGCAGAAAAACAAACTTTTCTCTCCTGCACAAAAATTGCAGGCTGCCTGAAAAATCTCAAATCTGTCCAGATCTGCTCACAGCCCGTCCGTACAGTTCGGATCTTCCCAATTGTACTACTTCCCGTCCTTCTTCTCTGCCCGATCTGACTATCTGCTCTGCCCGGTTGCTGTTTTACTTTTCCTTGGATCTGGACTGTTAGTTGCCCGACTTCCTATGTTGCCCTACCTATCCTCTGTTTCTCCTGCCCAGCTGCCAAATTGCAACTCTGCTGCTGCCCAGAAGGGCTAGCAACCCTAGCCTGTGGCCTTAAGGCTGGCCTTAGGAACTGTGCTAGCCCGAGAGCCCTGTGGGTTGCTACAGGACCCTCACGGGACTGCCCGGAGAGCCTGTTAGGCCATGGGAGCCCCTCACAGGTCGCCCAGGAGGCTTCCCGAGGGTTGGCAAGTAGCCAAACCCTCACGGGTTGCAGCCCGAGGGTTGGCTTGCTTCCCAAACCCTCATGGGTAGTAGTCGGAGGGCCAAGGAAGAAGGGTTGAGCCCTAATGAAGTTGCCCAAGAAGAAAACAAGGGCAGCCCGTGAAGAGATGGAGGGCTGCCCAAAACAATCACTGCTGCCCGAAACTGATAAGTGGCTGCCCGGATCTAAAGGTGGCTGCCCTAGATCTAAAGATGACTGCTGAAGATGAATTGCAGATGAAACCCTAGCTGAGGGTTTAATTTCACATGAATGATGATACCCATGCTAGGGCACAATCATTAACTTCTTCTTCAAACCTATAAGATCTTCTTATGGAGCAGCTGTACCTGTGAGAGCAAGTGTGTATGTAATAATGAATTGGCTTGATCTTCTTTTATATCCTTGAGTCACCTGTAAGTTGACCAAAATTAGAAAGAACAAAATAACATTATTTTATTCTTTTCTAATTTTCACTTTTACCCTTTTACCTTTTTGTAGTCTAAAAAGTCCTTTATGTATTTTTGACTTTTACCAAAAGTCCTTATGTATTTTGACTTTCACCCATGGTCCATTTTTCCTGTGGTCCAAAAGTCCTTATGTATTTTTGACTTTTTCCTTTTAACCTTTTTCCAAGTGCCCCCGTGGTTATTACCTGTGGTCTTTTAATTCCATTCAAATTACATCTAATTCCATTCAAAGTACATCATCATAAACCAAGAGAGTTATTAATGCTTTTATCTCACATTCTGTGTGACACCAAGATCAGGTGCTAAGGTATCTTAACCAAGGTAAGCCTTGGAGAAGACCTCAAGCCCATTGATCAAGGGTCAGAGTGTCACACATGCCTAGACCAAGTCTAGGGCTTATAGTGCCTTCCTAGTAACAGACCGAGTGACTCCATTCTCCAAGAGAATGGCTACTCAGAGTCTACCACTACTAGACTGGTCCACATCGTGGTTTTGGACTAGATGTCTACCATTCAATAGAATGGTCACTCAACAATGAGTTGAGTCTACCCAGGACAGAGTTGGATCCATATCATGGTCAAGAACCAGATATCCACCATTCAATAGAATGGACACTCAACACTGAGTTGATTCTATGCAGGACAGAGCTGGGTCCATATCATGGTTAAGGACCAGATATCTACCATTCAACAAAATGGTCACTCAACACTGAGTTGAGTCTACTCAGGACAGAGCTCGGTCCATATCATGGTCAAGGACCAGATATCTACCATTCAACAGAATGGTTTCTCAATACTAGGTTGAGTCCCCCTAGTGTTGGACTGGGTCCACATCTTGGTCTCGGACTAGATGTCTTCATTCTCTTGAGAGAATGACTCTCGATGTTGCTCAGAAAAATCAACACACTCAAGCAATCCATGAGGTCATCCATCCTTGGCAAGGGAAACCTATACTTAATGGTTATCTAGTTGATAGCTCTAGAATCAGTACACATTCTCCATTCTCCCTCTTTCTTAGGTGCAAGTACAACAAGTACTGCACATGGGCTCAAACTTTCCCTGATCAACCCTCTTTCCAACAACTCATGCACTTGCCTATTTAACTCTTCATTTTCAGCTGGTGTCATTATGTGTGGTCCCTTGTTTAGTAAACTAGATCTTGGAATAAGGTCAATTTGATGAGAAATGCTTCTCACAAGCGGCAATCCCCTTGGCATTTCTTCAAAAGTACTCTCCTTAAATTCATACAACATTCCTTCCACTTCTATCGAAATGTCAGTCCTCTTCTCATCTAGACTCAAACTCTTTGGTATAATAGCAAAATAATAATTTACCTCTCTCTTCTTTCGAAAATGTTTTTGCTGAGCATATCTTTATCCTCCTATCAAAATAATGACTATTGTTGTTTTCCCCCTTTTCTTCCTTCAAATACGTCATCAAAGTTTGTTTTCCATTCTTTTCAAGTAGAAATGTATTTTTAACTCCATCATACACAATCTTCCTATCATACTGCCAAGGTCTACCCAACAGTAGATGGAAAGCATCCACCGGTACTACATCACATAGCACACTATCACGATAATTTCCAATCTTAAAATTAATTAAGCACTGTTGGGAAACAGTGACATGGTGCCCTTTCCACAACCACGAGACTCTATAGGCCTGTTGGTGTGGTCTGCACTTCAATTTCAATTTCTCTATAACCTTCATTGACACTAGATTTTCAGTACTTCCTCTGTCCATAATTAAATGACAACACTTACCTCCAATTTTGCACCCTGTCTTGAAAATAGACTTCCTTTGGTCTGGTTCTTTCATCACTGGCTGATTTTCTAGCTTCAATAGGATTCTCCTAAACATCATGCTCTCTCCAGATTCAAGTTGAGCTACATCCATATTATCCCCAGCTATGGATCTAGTTGTGCTTTTAGCTCCTTAAGTAACATGGGCTCTAGTCTCTGGTCTCCTTGTAGTATGCAGACTCTTAGGGAATTCATAGGTTGTGTCCTGGTGTTTGACACTTGTAACAAATCAATGGTGATCTACTAGCTCCTCCACCTCTGGGGTTCATGTTCCCTCTATAATTCCCTATGCCTGTAAGGGACTCATTACTCCTAAATTCCTGGGTTGTAGCTTTTTCATTGCTACTTTCTTCACCCTTGGTTCCATTGCTCTGTCCTCTTTTAGAGATATTTTTTCCCCTACCTTTGACAGTTGCCTCTCCTCTAGCACCTAGATTCTTCTTAAACAACTTCTTCTTTGCCTTCTGTTACTTTTTACAAGATTATAGCATTATAACTTAATTGCAAATAAACAATAGGATCTCTAGAAGAAAGACAAAGCACAGAAACAAAGAACACGATAATTTATCCTGGGAAACCCAATTGGGAAAAACCCAGCAAACCTTCGTATAGAGATCATAGTTCTGAGAGCAGAGAGAAGAAGAAAGTGGAAGAAAAGATCTCTCTAAGATACAACCCCAGAAAACACTCCTTCCGACTGCAATAGTGCACCTTTTCTGCTAGAGCGAAATTTTTGTGAGTGGATGAGAAATGAGGAGAGGTGCCTCCTATTTATACTGATTTTCCAAGTGACTTTTTACTGGGGCTGACTTGACAGTTTGACTTCTTTTTTTTTATTGTGTATTCTTTCCCTAGGGTTTACATTGATTCTTTCTAGGGTGGTTTACATGAGTAATTACATCAGTATAATAATCTCCTGCATGAGGTACAAGGAAATACATTACAAGTAGAATAAGAATAACTTCTGAAGTTGCACAAATTCCAACACCTTCAAAGAAAGTGGGTATGCTTCATCCACTATCCTAATTTGTACTTGATGCTCATTTCATCTTGTATAGCATATCTCAACCCATTGATGTATCTTGCCACAACTTCATATCCTTCATCACTGTGCCCAGATCTAATAGATAGCCTATAAAAAAATTGTGTACTCCTTAACAGTCATTTCTTTTTGCCTTAGATTCTATAGCTTCCTATACAAGAAAAAATTTAACTTTCAATTTAGCTATCATTTTGTCCCAATTTATAATTTTGTCTTTGCCTTTTCTCTTCCTTTCAAGTTGTACAATATCCCATCATAAAGATGAATGTCCTTTCAGCTTCCTGTAAACCATCTTTACTTTTAGAGTCCTTAATCTGCTCCATGTCAAAGAATTTTTCAATATCTCTAACCCAGTCAATCAACTCTTCTGGGTTCAAGCTTCCTGAATAGGAAGGTGTCTCCATCATAGGATTTCCCCTCAAATCTATCAGGGCCTTAGTAATCCTCTCTTTTGGGCCTTCAACTACCTTAGCTTCTTGTTATGGGTTCTCAGCTTCCAATTCTTCATCACTCTCATCATGAGAGCTTCATGCAACTCCTCTCTTTTGAATTGTTTATATGGCTTCCAATCTTGCTTGGATAACTCTCAATTCTTGAGTCACCTCATCTGCACCACCACCACAATGCCTTCTACCTCTCCACTGCACATCAACTCCTCCTATGTTAGCTATATTTTCCTCTACACAACAAATCTCCTGCGCGGATACCAAACTTGGTGCATCCCTACAGTGTTTTAAAAAAATAAACACCACAAGACAGCAATAGTCAAATTGCACAACCAATTTTAAATTCAACAACAATCATCTAAGACAGAGAAACGCATGCAAATTAATCAATTCATTCCATTTAAAATTAATTCAGAATTTTACAATTACAAATTACTTGCTTGGGAGCTGTAATGATCAAAATTATAATGAAATGGAAATTTAAACAACCCTCCTGGTCTTAGTCTTAGGCAGGGTTTTACGTTCGCTAAAAATTCAAACCCAAAGATTTTACATGAGTTCTTGGCCAGTCTGTATCCTTTCTTTCTCTATGCAGGCTTTATTTTCTTCGATGGGAAAACTCCTTTGCCAGATTCATCCTCAAAACTTGATAATTATGCCCAAAAATTAAAAAAATACGATCTTTTTCATTTTTATTCGGGATTTTATGGATTTAAGTCGGGCATTTAAAAACAATTCCTCCCATAATGGTTTCGAATTGACTTTCATTAAAACTGACTATAAATAAAAATTAAAAAAGTTCTTTTTCCAGAACTAATTTGAGCCGTTTGTGAGTGGCAAGATTAATTTTGGCCATTCGCGTGAGTTAAGAACCATCCCCACCGTTTGCGCTAAAGTGCACAAGGCTGAAATGATCTCCACCGTTAATGATTCCTTCCCCACGTTGTGCATCCTAAAATCCTTCCTCGCGTGAACGGTTGTGATCTCCCGCACGTTCCAACTCTCCTTTGGATAAGGATCAGTCGTTCGCATAAATGAACGGACGACAACGATCCCCTTGGTTGCTATTGCATCAAATTTGTTGATAACTATTTCCAGTTGCAAATTTGACTTGTTCAAATATTTCATTGCAAACCTGACTTGTTCAAATATTTCATGTGTTCTATGGCTCCCTGCAAAAAACCAGTACTTATTCCAAAAACTTTTAGGACTCCAACATAGCCCAATTTCTGGTAGACCATAAGTAGGAGCAACATGTGTCTTGGTCAAAACCCTTGCTATTTTACAACGCCAATATTCTCAACACTAACAAGTTCTAGGCCCAAAGGATGCAAACTTCGATCACGATGTTCCCACAACTAATGACCACTCGGTAACAAACTGTATGACAGGTACTTCAACAATAATCAATGTTGCAACCGCAATCTAGTCGTGAATGAATTCAAGCTCAACTCTTTGATTCATACCATGGATCCTAGTTCAAAACTCACTGTGAAATGCTCAAAAGATCCTTGTAGCTAAGTCGCACCTGAAGGACAAGCCTTCACGTGGTGGAAAACATACCCAACAACTTGCAACGTCCAACCAACCTTCGACTGGGCATTTGGTATGATTTTAAAGACATTGTTTACAGGCAATTCCATTTGTTATGCTACAACAATGCGACATTAGCTCAATGGTTGGAAAATTGACAGAATCATGGTTAGTCCTTGCAAGGGTTGATCAAGGATTTCAAGAAACTCTCCATCAAGCTTGAGATAACATATTTTTCAAGTACCCTCTATGTCAAGTTCATTTCTAGCTTGCTTCCCCACATAAGATGACAAGTAGAACTCTTTTCATCTCGTAATTGGATCATGCCTTCCAACTAGCTTCAAAAATCAAAGGTAAGGCTTATGAACCCAAGGAGGTAATTATATTGCAAAATAAGGAGGCTTGAAGGGTGTGGAAATATAGGAAATAGATTGGTGGTACTCTAAACTATGGAAGAACAAAGCTCCATAAATTTAAAACCAAACATTTTTTACAACATAAACGGTTTTAATTTGTATTAAGAAAATGTTGCAGCTTCGTTGAACATGTTAGTAATACAAAAAGAGTCTATAGAGATGATTTTTTTCAGAAGTCTAGAATAAAAAAAGATCCAAACCAAATTATTGACAGTATCCTTCTTAGAGTACTTCATCAAAATTCTATCAGTGCAAATTTGACAAAAGGCTCCTAAAAACACAACTGATTTACCATACTTATAAAATGATTTGGATTAAAACAAGACATGGAAGTTGAGAGCTTCCTCTTAGCTGATATTCATGTGCGGAGGATCTTTAGGTTGCATCTCCTCGTCTTGATAATGCTCCTATTCACTTTAAACTGTATCTTTTTCTGCATTTTTCCAACTGTGGTTTCATTGGTCATTTCGAGGGTTGAGGTTGAGGAAGAGGACCCTTTGTCCAAATTGAGCCTTGAGTAGATGAGCTTTGATGGAAAGAGTAGTGATTTTCTTATGTATTTAATGACATCCTCATGCCTACAGAGGACCCTCTGAATTTAAATTCTATAAAAAACTAGACAATTCCCCCATACCCAACACTATCTATTTTTTCCAAACTATAACCTTGTCAATTTCATGAACCTTAATTATAACATAGAGGAGATATGTTTTTGTGTTATTAATGGGGTTTTCATGCCTATGAAGGGATCTTTGTATTCAAATTCTATAAAAAACTTAGCGATTCCCCCCACAAGCAACACTATCCATATTTCCATTTCATAACTTGGTTGTGGTTGACACCAATTTCCCCAAATTCCCCCTATTTCAAAGCTAATATGATCAAGAACTAGAGAACCAAATTTACAAGGGAGGGGAACCAACCTTAAACTTGTGATACCCTACACATGCCAATTCCATTGCTTAGAGCCCTGAATTTTTCCACGTACCTTAGTTGTTTCAAAGCCGACAACATGGGCCAATTCCATTCTTGAGAACCTAAGTTTGTTCATGCACCTTAGTTGCAAAACCAACAACGCAATGCCATCGCTCCCTATTTTCCCCATTGTTTTCCCTATTGACCTCCAATGTCATTGCGCCCGTGTCATTGATAAATTCATAGCATCCAGATAATTCCAGAGCCAAACAAAATTCTTAGCATTGCAATTCATTGTAAATAGACCACATATCATCCTTGGATCCGTTATAGAGGGTGCTATAATTTCACACATCCCCACTAATTTCCCACACTCCTCATGGATGCCTCGCATGTAGAGTTGATAAGATAGAATAGAGTGGCGATGGACAGATGGCATGAAGTGGTGTTCCTCCCTGGTCCCTTGAACTTGAATTACCTTTCCTTTCCATGCTCAAAGATACGTGGAGGGCATGCAAGTTAATGGATGGATTGCCATTGATAAGGTGATTAATTAGGGAATGGGGGTAGTTGATAACCCCCATTATTTTTTATAGTTCCATAAGCTAGACGTGAAGTTGAGTTTGCAAGCTGATTGGCCTATTTGTTGTTTTTCCTTGATAAAAGTTAATGTTTTCAAAGTGTTCACTTTGCTCCCAACTCTCACAATAATTCCTTCCAAATTACTACCAAAAGGTTTGCTTGTGTTTACCTTAGACGTGAAGTTGAGTTTGCGAGCTCATTGGCCTATTTGTTGTTTGTCCTCAAGAAATGATAAAAGTTAATGTTTTCAAAGTGTTCATCTTTGCTCCCAGCTCTTACAATAATTCCTTCCAAATTACCACCAAAAGGTTTACTTGTGTTTACCATAAACCATAAACCTTATGACATTTGAGGAGTCTCCAATAACTATAATGTTCTTGATTTTATTGGCATCTATAAGTTTGATCCCTTGGTACAATGCAAGCGCTTCTACCTAATTATTCGAAGCTATTCAAGCCCAAATTCTTGGTTTCCATCACAATCATAAATAATCCCCCACACACCTTCCACCCCAAGACCAAGCTTTTAATGTGGTTAGCTTTACATAATAAGGTACTTGCGTGAGAGTTTATGCAAAGAAAAGACAAAAGGAAGGGCCCAACATTTGTCATCTATGCAAATTTGATGCTAAAACATGTTTTCATGTTTTCATAAATTGTCCTTTTACTAAACATGTGTGAATCGATTTGGAACACAACCTAGGGGAGCATGACATTTGGAATGGATGTTCTATAGAACATTGTCTCACAATTTGGTATGATAGACCAAAGCTAAAAAGTTTGAGAGATGTTCCTTTCCTTGCTCGATGGGGAATTTGATAAATGGAAACTCTATTGTTTTTTAAAATCGAAGTATACCAACTTTTCAAATCTCTACTTAAGTCTTTGCATTACTACAACATTGTACTAATCCAAAATTTGTGCCTCATACAAATAAATCTAAAGCATGGGGCTTTCTTGATGAGGCCTGTTAGGGGCAGGAGTCAATATTCAACCTGGGTGCCATACTCTATCTTTTTTATTCATATTTCTATCAGTCCAAAGGTAATTTGGGAAAGGCTACTAAGCGCTAGGGTGTCGCTAGGGTGATTTCATGGCCCTTAAATTTCTAATGATGATTGCACAAGAGAAAGGATTGGTTCACCTACAAGTCTTTGGAGACTGAAAGATGGTAATCTCTTGGATGAATAATAATTTTCAAGTTCGTATTATTTTTTTACTTTAATTAATAGATCAACTAAAAGTTAATAGGTCTCATTTTGAACAAATCACTTTTTCTAATGTATTTAGGGAACTAAATACAAGGTTGATGATCTGTCCAAGGCAGGCCTCCTTGTTCCTATAGGGAAAATAACTATAGGTTAAATTTCTGATTGGTTGGTTGTTGATTCCAAGCTAGTTAGCCTGATGTAAGAAAAATTTTAACTTTTGGTATATGTACTATCTATAAACTATCAAGTATATTCGTGACTATGATGGAGAATTCTCTCCTTTTGTGGTAAAGTTATTGATGTCTTTGTCAGTTTTGGTTTGGTTGGACTTTAGTCCTTCCTATTTTTGTAGTATGCCTTGGGTACCTAAAGCCTACATATGATCTCTGTCTTTGTCAGTTGATGTTTTTGTCAAGAGGCCTTCCATCTCCTTTTCTTGTTATGTCCCATGAGCACTTGCAAAGGGGTGTTTTGCTCTCCTTTTTCTAATGTATTTAGGGAACTAAATACAAGGTTGATGATCTGTCCAAGGCTGGCCTCCTTGTTCCTATAGGGAAAATAACTATAGATTAAATTTCTGATTGGTTGGTTGTTGATTCCAAGCTAGTTAGACTAATGTAAGAAAACTTTTTAACTTTTGGTATATGTACTATCTATAAACTATCAAGTATATTCATGACTATGTTGGAGAATTCTCTCCTTTTGTGGTAAAGTTATTGTTGTCTTTGTCAGTTTCAGTTTGGTTGGACTTTAGTCCTTCCTATTTTCGTACTATGCCTTGGCTACCTAAAGCCTGCATATTATGTCTTTGTCCGATGATGTTTTTGTCAAGGGGCCTTCCATCCCCTTTTTCTTGTTATGTCCCATGAGCACTTGCAAAGGGGTGTTTTGCTCTCCTTTTTCTAATGTATTTAGGGAACTAAATACAAGGTTGATGATCTGTCCAAGGCGGGCCTCCTTGTTCCTATAGGGAAAATAACTATAGATTAAATTTCTGATTGGTTGGTTGTTGATTCCAAGCGAGTTAGACTGATCTAAGAATTTTTTTTAACTTTTGGTATATGTACTACTATAAACTATCAAGTATATTTATGATGATGTTGGAGAATTCTTTCCTTTTGTGGTAAAGTTATTGATGTCTTTGTTAGTTTTGGTTTGGTTGGACGTTAGTCCTTCCCATTTTTGTACTATGCCTTGGTTACCTAAAGCCTACATATGATGTCTTTGTCAGTTGATGTTTTTGTCAAGGGGCCTTCCATCTCCTTTTTCTTGTTATGTCCCATGAGCACTTGCAAAGGGGTGTTTTGTTCTCTCTAGAATAAAAGATGCATTTTTTCCCTTGGAAAAAGAAAAAGAAATATGCCATGTTTTTTTGTATTTTGTCTAATGGAAGGAATGCTCGACAATATAAATGAAATGTTATTTTTTTTTTCTAATTTTTAAGTGTAGGAGTTGTAACTTAAATTTGAATGGCTTTTGGTAATCGGCGATTGTCATCATGATTTCATTTTGATATATATATTTTCATTTTATATTCAAACTAATTGATATTTTGCCAACAAAATTTTAATTTAAAAAATACAAATTTCACACATTATTGGTATTCATAAGATTGGAATTTTGGAATTTTGAAAAAGAAATGTATGTAAAAAATGACCTTTAACAAGATGACCAATTGTTTTTCATAAATTGCTCTTTTAATAAACTATTATGAATGTTACCTACATTGATTGGAAACATTGCTAAATGTTTGTTTCACTAATTCCAGGTGCTTTCCAACTGGAATTGATGTCTATTTTGAAAATGTGGGTGGTGACATGTTGGAAGCAGTTCTTGAAAATATGAATAACCATGGCCGTATTGCTGCTTGTGGGATGATATCGCAATGTAATCGGGAGGTAGGACAAGGTATACAAAACTTAATGTATGTGATAACCAAGCGCCTAAAGATACAAGGCTTCATTATCCCTGATTATTGGGAGACATACCCTCAATTTATGGATAAGGTAAGAGGCTACATAACAGAAGGAAAATTAATTTATATTGAAGATATCGCGGAAGGCTTGGAGAATGCACCATCTGCTTTTGTTGCTTTATTTGAGGGTAAAAACATTGGAAAGCAGGTTGTGCGCATTTCTGATGAATAATGGAAAGTAAGAATAAATGCAATTGTCAAGTACTAGAGGAGGATTTCAGGGTTTTAAGTGAGGTGATATAGATATTATTTCAGTTGAGGATTTAAGGGTTTTAAGTGAGGTGATATAAATATTATTTTAGTTGAGATGACATTTGAGGAAGATACTTTTATTTAAAAATCTTTTTGGAATTATTATTGGGTTATTTTGTTTATACATAATACTTGTGGATGCCATTTAAAATTATATCAATATAGTTTGAATAAACAAAATATTGGTGTTTTGATATTTTTTGTAATTATACTTTTTATTTTGATAATAACATTAAGAGATATATTTTTATTTAAAAATGAGAATTGAGATATATACTTTTATTTAAAAATGAAAATAATGTAGTAAATTGAAATTTTTAATATTGATATTGGCATTTTTTCAATGATGAATTATTATTTGGTTATTTTTGTTTATGCAATACTTGTTATGGATATCATTTTAAAATTATATCACTATAGTTTCGATAAACAAAATATTACTTGTGTTTTGGTATTTGAAAATATATTTTTATAATTTTTTTTTATGTTAACAACAACATTAATGGGTGTGTTGTGTGACATGTGACAATTAGGTGTATTGAATCATATAAAGAGATTTCATAAAATCCAATCATAAAGTTCCTTAAGATATGCTTAAACTTATGTCTTCGATGGGATCTCCAATCATTACACCGAAGGGGTGCATTCTACAACCAAGTAGGAGAGAGATGTGTAACTCCCTCCATGCTCATCCTAGAGTTGACAAGTGTCTTTTATAAAAAATAATAAAATATCATTAAAAATAACTTGTCTTCTTAAATTAAATTTAAATTATTTAAAATTCCATATATATAAAACAATATAACTTAGATAAACTAAAACCATAAAAAATAGATTACACATTTCCACTCTAAAAAAGGGTTTGCACCTTGAGATATTTGATCCCTCTCGGTGCTTGGTAGATCCCCTTTTAGATGGATCTATGCTGGTTTAACATAAGTAACGTGACCATACCATGGGATGCTATTCAGGATGGCAAATACAAAGTGTTACTCAATTTTCAATTCTAATGCAAACCATCATGCAATATACACAATCTTTAGCTTGAAATCTGCACCGATGTGTGTTGGCTCGCTTTCAAGTAACCTAGGTTCAACCTCTAGTTCGACCAACAAAATCCAAGGTACTGGCTCGACAGAACAAAACCTTGTCGGCAACACTTGGGACTGCAGGAACCAGGCTTTAGTAGGGACATAAGGGGATTTCTTCATGGAAAAACTCATGAGACTACCCAAGGATGCAGATCGGGGAACAAACATTGACAGATAACAACATCATATAAGGCACACAAATCTAAATCACATTTACCATTTTTTCAGCACCATTATTCCATTTTAACATAAGCATTATTAGTCGCAGCAAAATCACAAAGCTTCAGACATAAAATAAACAAACACCATTGACACAAAGGTTTTAACGTTGAAACCCATACAAGAAAAAACCACAAAAGCGCTCTTTATCTGGCATAGGTCGTGTCTCGAACGCTTCGGTCTGCGCACACAGCCTGTAGATTTCTTCATCAAAACCCCATTACACTATGTCCGCGTACACATCCTACGGATCGACATTACATACCCTTCATGACTCTTATTCTTCAATTGTACTACAACATACATATGCTCTCAAAACTTACTCTCCACCAACCAAACCACTTACAACTACGACTCACCAAAATCTACCAAGATCCCAGTGAATCAACTAAGATCCACCTACTCAAGAATCCCCTTTACATTTATATAGGCTCTAACAGTCGAGTTTACATCTGTGCTCACTACCCATAAGTGGACATCTTTTCTAACCAACTCACCCTTTACATTTAGTGTTTTCCCAAAAAATGGCCAAAATTCCGGATTTGATTCATTCTACATTTTCTCTGTCGCAACCTTATTCACATTGCGACTGGTTGCCTCAAAACTCACGAACCATACTCTTACACAATTTCCTAGGACCAATAGGCCCGCAACACTCACTTGTGGCTCGTCCCGAGCCACTTCAGCGAAACACCTCTGTCATGTTCAACTTCTTTTGAAAATCTTGGAAGATTTTCATTACATCTTCTTCCTATCGCTTAACTTCTTATTTTACCTTCGCAATCCTCTCCACAAGTTCAGAACTAATAGGTTTCGAAGTTTCCATTTTCGTTGCCTCCAGAGCCTGTCGCCTGCACATGTACCAGATGAATGTTCCCTGTGACCTGCTCTGCTTCGGCCTAAAGCTCTGCAACACGATCAATTATTCGTTGTTGCTGTGTTCGAAGCTTGGAAACTTGCTGCTGGAAGACTTTAAATTCGACATCCTTACTCATCTTCTCGATTGGCGACAATGTCATCAACGAATTCTTTAACCCAACCAGTTTGATTCGGCTATATGAAGTTGCTCTATTATGCTCTGCATCTCATCATCATCCATCAAGGCTTCTCAGGCCTGGGAAACCTGCACATATGCCTTAACACAAAGTGCCTCAGCCTCTTGAATTTGTTGCACATTTTCACCCACAACCTTTCGACGCTCTTCCAGTACTTCGGGGGGTGTACTAGGAAGCAGCTTAGCTTCTAATTCTGCAATGCGTTGACGAAAGTCGGTAGCCACTTCCCCTAGCCTAATGACCCAAGCTTCTGGGAGCATGTCGGGTGTAACTCCCACCTTTGGCAGGCGAACGCGAAAGCTTGCTCAAGTCTCTGCCTATCCTGCTGCCATCATTGTGTTTGCTTCTTTGTGTCTTCCAATTTTGTCTAAAGAGAAGATATGGTGTTCTTTGATTGCTTCAACTGTCCGTACACCATATGTTCCCTTGCTTTAATCTCATGAAATGCAACCTGCTGAATGTTGTGTAGTAGAAACATGGGCATCACAGAAAGGTCGATGCCCACATAACTGATTCCCTTAATCATGCTATTATATTAAAGTGTGCCCAAGTCAAGTGCTTTAGGCGACACTTGAACCTTCTGATGCTATCGTGTATGTGGTACTTTCAACAAGGCGATCCTCAAAAGGACCAGCTACTTGCGACTGTGACAGGTCCTGACTGACCGCTATCCTTACTTTACTACGACGTAGAGAGTCTGAAGCAAGTCAGTGATGCCCCCCACCAAGTCTGTATTCTGAGCATCAATTATTTGACAAGTTTCATCGGCAACCTCCACCATTTTATCAGCCAATAAATTATAGTCATCATCAGTAAGGCCATCGGGGGGGTCTTTGACAACCTTCTGCATTTTGCGACTCTTCTTGCTTTCTTCAACAACTTTTCTCTTTTCCCTCAGTTCAGGATCCGTCGGTATTGCACTGGATTCTTCATTATTTCCACAGCGGGAACTGAGTGGATTTTCTTCATCTTGGAGGTCCCCTCCTTAGGTTCTCGACGTGCCCTCCTATCGCAGGTCGGTCTCAGCAGATAGTAGGTCATCTGTGACAGAATGCTTCCATTCCTCAGGCTAATCTCGAATGATCTTATAAAGTTCCTCATTTGTTAACCAAAATGCAGTGGTTAACCATTGATGCTAGGGATCATGTCGTGGTTGTAAATATATATGGACAACCCCTGCAGTAAGTTTTATCATGTTCATGTATCGCTGAACAGTTTGTGTGACAATCCTTGATTGGTTTCCAATATGATGCCTAAGTGCATCAACATGCAAGTAGAATTCAATGTATTATTCCATTTGTTGCAACCGGTTCTTCTCCTCATACCACAGGTTCTGGTAGCAGGCCTCGCGACATGGGACAAACACTTCCATCCCCTGATAATTGGTTGGCTTGGACCATGTGATGAAAGATATCAAAATTATCAACGAGGAATAAGTGAAAGGAGTACCTTTTTCTTAGGCATCGATGGTGTATCGTAATAGTTCATTCAACTAATTGTAGACCAATTCATCTAAACGCCAACAACACATTGCTATGTTGCAACGATGGTACCAACAGTGCACTAGTTCGGTCACATCTTTCGTAATAACTTATTGGAGAGTACTTTTGCTATGGACCGAACACATGTTTCATTGATAGAGGCGACGGAAAATCTCCTCTTATCCTGTGTGAGATTGTACTTCTCCTTCATACATGTGATTAGGCTCGGGTCATGATCCTTACTAACAAAGAATGGCGCTAGGTCGACCCCTCCTTTAGGTAGCCCAATGATGGTAGAAATCAGGTCAACATCTATAGAAATATGATTATCCAACCATAAGCAGCCCCCATGGAAGCAGACCAACAACTACTTCATGCATGTATTAACTTCAACAATGCAACTAATTGGGGCATTTGCATCAAAGACAGAATGCTCGACTTTTTCAAGACACGATCCCACTCCATAGGGACCAACTGCACAGGACCGTATTCGAGCAATTGTATAGACGTCATATACCACGACATCTGCAGCTCAAGGAATTTCCATAAATCATGGTTTGCAAATGTTAGTTTCTTCAACTTTGGCAGAATATCCTCCATAACATGCACGCCTTTCAGAATGGCTTGCTTAGCCAACAGGTACTTGGCATTCTTGCGAATGACCACACCAGGAGCATCATCCTTCCGCAACGGAATATATCCGAGCAATATTGTCGTTGATCCAGAGCTGGAAGCTTTAGCATCATGAGTGGCTTTGAACCTCTACTTAGAAAAAACTACGTGGCCAGTCGTCTATTTCCTCCTTGGTGGATTGAAAGGGATAGGTCGCGACACAACCTCCGGTGCCTCTTCGACAATGGGTATGGCAGGGGGGCCTCCATACATGAACCTTGAATAGTGCTTGTACTCGATACAAGAATATCCATGATAGGTATCTTTCAGCTTCAAGGAGTTGCAGACAATTATGTCGTTTCAAGAAACTTCACACGTTGATACACTGAAGCAACAGAGTTCGGTTGAGAATGAAATAGGTTTATGCATGTAGTAACTCTTTCAATCACATGGGTTTGTAATCATATGAAAAAGGCAGCGACTAATTCTTTCACATGGGTAATCTTTTCGATCATTATGACAAACTGCTATTTAAGACATCACTTCATTCACCATAAAAATAAGCATTTATTAGGCATTAATTACATATTTGACAAAAAGCACGCTGCCAAAATCTCCCACTACTCAACTTTAACTGCAACCGAACTGTAACTTGTGACAAACAGATACTCTACGACAAACGTATACTCTGTGACAAACCTTAAACTTGCGACTTATATACAAGACTTCATACATTTTTTTAATACAACAAATACCTTTTGAGTCGAGCGAAGTATGGCTATCCCGATAAGGTTTCAACCAACTCCCATTTACCATCCCGTCGAAGGGTGTACCATCTAACTTTTGTAACTACAGAGCACAACCATCAGTAATACAAATGACAACATATGGTCCCAACCAGTTCGTTCGAAGCTTACCAGAATGTTTCAAAAACTTATTGTCATAGAGAAAAGACGCAGAGGTTAATTTCAAACTCCAAAGAAAAGAAACACATAGGTTATCTTCAAAAGGTTGCATTGAGAAGACAAGGATTTGACAATATATCCTTTGGATGAATAAGACAAGAAATTTGTTGAATTTTAACATTAGCATGAATACTTTAAAAATTTGCAGACTATCTTGTAACAAATGATAAGTGCAGTAAAAACATCAACACATCAAAACACTAAACACAAGAGTTTTTCACTAGGGAAACCTTTAAAGAACAACAACCCCAAAAGCATTAGTAATTCATCTCGTAAATGAGATGACCGAGTTTCTAAAAAATTATCAAACCCTAATGAGTTTGATCCATGGATAAAATTCACAAATGATGAATTTTTACATAAAAAACAAATTAGGGCTTTCTTCCCTAATTCCTCTAGCTGCCTAGAATCTCAGATATGTTGCCCGGATTTCTATTTGTTTCCTGGAACACTGCGAGAGTCTTCTGCTGCTTGCTCGAAACCCTGTCTGGGTTCTTTGTTGTTGCCCAAGGCCCTACCTGAGCTCTCTGTTGCTGCCCGAGCTTCCTTGCTACTGCCTCAGCCTCCCTGCTGCTGCTCAAGCCTCTGTTGGGCTTCTCTGCTGTTGCCCGAAGGTATGGTAGGCTTCTACCTGCCTTCTCGAGGCCTATCCGAGGTTGTTGCTGCCTCCTGAAGTCTGTAGCAAACAGATTGTTGCTACTGGAGGCTAGAGGCAGCCTGCCCAAGCCTTGCTAGGGCCTGTTGTAGGTGGCCGAAGGCAGAGGAGGGTTGTCGTATGAGGGATAGAGGCACCCTGTGAATACTTTCAGGCTGCCTGTGAAGAAGAGAGCCTTCCCGTAGAGAAATGGAGTTGCTCGTGAGGTGTTTGAGGCAGTCGTGAAGAGGGAGAGACCTAGGGTTAAACCCTAGCTGTGAGGATGCTGCTGCAAATAGTGAAATACTAGTTGAGGGTTGACCAAAAAGACAAGTGTGGATGCCTTAGCTAGAATCCTCCATGTTAGGGCATAACCACAAAATCTTTCTTCTCCTTAAAAAAACAACGAGTACCTTCCTCGGAGTAGCTGAGAGCTTGTAATCAAGTGTGTGTAATAATGAAATGGAATGATCTTTTTTATAGCCTTTGAAGCACATGTAAGTGGACCAATACTTAAAAGAACAAAATAATATTACTTTATTCTTTTATCTTTTGACTTTTCCCTTTAGTGGTGCTAAAGATCTTTTTGCACTTTCACTTTGACTCCTTAGTGGTACTAAGGGTCCTTATGTATTTTAGACTTTTACTTTAGCCTTCTTCAAGTGAACTGTGGTCAAAACAAGTGGTCAAGGTGGTCCTTCATCCCCACTCAAAGTACATCATCATAAACAGAGAGAATTACTAATGCTTTTTATCTCACACTCCATGTGCCACCAAGATTGGGTAGTAAGGTGTCTGAACCAGGGGTAGCTAATCCCTAGAGAAGATCACAAAGCCCACAGATTGAGGGAGGAGTGTCCGAAACATGCCCAAAATTGGTCTAGGGCTTATAGTGTTATCCTGGTAACATACTAGGTGCCTTGGCCATAGGCTGCATAATTTGACCCAAGGTCAAATACTTGGTAACAGACCAAGCATGTCCATTCTCCCAGAGAATGGCCCTAAGCCCCAGGCTAAGTCCTTAGTCTCGGACTAGGTTAAATTCCTAGTAACTGTCTAGGTGTCTCCATTCAAAGAATGGCCACTCAGCTCTAGGCTGAGTCCCCCAGTGCTAGACTGGTTCCACATCGTGGTCCCTCACCAGATGTCCCTATTCAAGAGAATGGTCACTCAGCTCTAGGTTGAGTCCCGCAGTGTTGGACTGGTTCCACATCCTGGTCCCTCACCAGATGTCTCCATTCATAGAATGGTTACTCAACTCTAGGTTGAGTGCCCCAGTGCTGCACTGGTTTCACATCTTGGACCCTGACCAGATGTCCCCATTCTCCTTAGAGAATGGCTCTCTATGTTGCTCAGAAAAAATCAACAAAATCTTCCTGAAATCGTGATTTAAAGCTGAGGTGAGCTTGATACACTGACTTTTAGTATTACATGTGCAAATCAACATAAGAGGAATAAACAGGTCAAGTTCTATGCTAAAGGTTGAGACACAGGAAAGGTAAAGGATTGTTGTAAGAACTGTAAAAGGTCATTATAGTGAGTGTGATTGACAAATAAAAAAATACATCTCTACAAGCAAAGGCTTGGATTCCTTCTAGTTGTAGCTAGAGAACAAGGGTGTTGGAGCATCCCATCAGTTGAACTTGATAAAATCTAGAGGGTTGGATCCCTTCCAATTGTAGATGGAGAACAAGGATTTTGGAGCATCCCATCAGTCAAAGCTAATAAAATTTAGACGGTTGGATCCTTTCCAGTTGAAGCTGGAGAAGCAAGGTGTTGGATCATCCCTTCAATAGGAGCTGGAAAAACTAGGGGGTTGGAGCCTCCTACCAATTGTAGTTGGTAAATCTTGGAGATTGTAGTCTCCTCAATTGTTGAAATCCTCTATATAGTTTTTTTTATCAATATTAAGTATTTAGTTTTCCGTATACATATTCTGAGTATTCTCTTGTGGATCATATCTTAATGCGCATGTGATGATATTGGTTGCTTGATGAAATAAACTTGTGGAAATTGTAAATTGATAAGAGATATTAATTCGGCCTCACTTAATATCTCGGTGTGCTCCAACATTATTTTATGCCATGAGCAATGCCAATGCAAACAATAAAATTGAGGCAAATGAATGTCCTTTGAAATCATGGAAAAATGTTAGGACACTGGAATCTTTGAACTTGACATGTATCCTTTAGCACAAACCAATAATCATTCCTTTCATAAGATAGTTTCATATGTATGAAATACTATTGCACATTATACATAAAAATATAACAAAATGTGAGCGCATGTTTTTTCAACTTTCGAATGCAAATTCCTCTTTCATGAGAAAATTGTAATCATTTGTTTCATAAGACGGTTATCTCTGCATGAACTGCTATTGCAAGGTTTACATAAAAATAAAATAAAATAAAATGTGACAATGTATTTTTAATTTACTAATGAAAATTCCTCCTTAATAGTGGCTGTCATGTTTATGGAGGTTTGAACAATAAATTTGAGCAATGGTGAAGTTGAAACAAAATCCTTTTATTCCAAAAAGTTTAAATTCAAGTGTTTAAGTAAATAAATCATGGTCTCCTGAACATAGTTTCTTGAGCAATGGTGAAGTTGAAACAAAATCCTTTTATTCCAAAAAGTTTAAATTCAAGTGTTTAAGTAAATAAATCATGGTCTTCTGAACATAGTTTCTTTTGGCTTTTTCTTCCTCTGGAAAAACCAATAATCAGATTATTCATTTCATAAGATGGTTTCTTATGCATAAAATGTTGCAAATTATAAATAAAAGTACAGTAAAATTAGAACAGTTTTTTTTTTAACTTTTGAATGCAAATTCCTCCATAATGGGGGCTGCCATGTTTATGCAAGTCTGAGTATAAGTCCAGGCAATGATGAAGTCGAAACAAAATCCTTTATAATTTTAGATCACAACTCTAAGTAGAAACTATATCCTTAAAAATTTTAGATCACAACGGTTTTCAGATTTAATAAACCGAGTTCATCTTGTATATCATATCTTAATCCATTGATATACCTAGCTACTCTTTCTAGACCTCATGTGTGTGTCCAGCTTTAATACTCAGTCTAAAAAATTCTTCTGTGTATTCTTTTACAGTCATGGTCTTTTGTCTAAGGTTTTGTAATTATCTAATAAGATTCAATTAATAGTCCTTAGGCATAACTAACTCTTAATCTTAGATAGCATCTTATCCCAAGAGTTTATTTTTTACTTACTTCTTCTTTCTTGATGGATTTGGAGCTCATCCCAACAGATGGTTGCATGTCCCTTCATTTTGGTAGATGCATATCTTACTTTCTTCTTGTCTTCAATTTCTTCAAAATCAAAATATTTATTTAGAGCATTAATCCAATGCATGAGTTCTTTAACATTTAAGTTACCTTCATACATAGGTGCTTCCACTCTTGGTCTGCTATTGGCCTTCATCAACATCTTTAAAACGTTGAGTTCTTCAAGATCTTCTTCTTCTTTAGTAGAGGATTCTTCTTCTTCATCATTGTTATCTGAATTTCCTGAGTGGTTCTTTATTTCCATAGCTTCTAGTCTTTCTTCCATTCTTCTCATGTCTCTCTGCATGTTTGTCTCTGTAGGTTCTCTTCCTCGACCACGTCCTATAGGAACCCCATGTGCTCATCCTCGTTTTGGTGACATCTTTAGCCAAGCTCTGATACCAAACCTAATTCCACGAAAGAGATGTGGGTCTAGTCAGCAACAAACAGTAGTTGAACTGTCGTCCCTATTGTCAACCGGATTTCAAATCCGCAATAAATTATTTTTCATAACCGAATTTCGCATTCAGCCATATTGTTAACAAGGTTGCTTGTTACATCTATGAAATGGCTTGCGAATCATCTGATCAATGTCCCCACTAAATCGACGATGGATTCCAAATAAAATGAAACGAAATTTATAAAAAAATTGCGCACATCATAATTTTTCTAAAGACGCAACTCCTCCCAGCGAAATCGTTGTGCGTCATCGATCTATTTTGATGATCGATCTCAGTCGTCGATCTCCAATCACTTCGCAACAATTAGTTTTAAATTCCACAACCTGACCCCTCCTTTATCTTCCACGCTCTTTCTCCAGCGGAATACACCTTATCCGTTGATCTTCGACCACCTCTAATCTCCGCCCTACGATATTCAGTCGTATGGACGATTAGTTTATGGTTATCTCGGGCATAAATTTTTTTGGCGGAATTGGATTACAGCCGTGGATCTGTCCAAGATGCGGATCTTTAACTCTATGATATTCTACAAGTAAATTGATCAGTGCAACGATCAATTTCTTCCTGCAACACCATGCAGACTTCTTGTACTACACGGACTATCAGGTTCGCATAGAGAATTAAAATAATGCTCATGGCTAATGAAAATAAGGCGTCAATTAAGCCAACATATGTAGAGTATAAAAAATCGGTTCTTCATTCAATCAACCAGTCATAAAACACACACTCTTTGCTCTATGCTCTCTGCACTCCACAAACTCGATCCTATCATGTTCTATCTATTACATTCAATTATTAATATAATCTTCTACAACCCTATATGATCCGAATAGATTGGATCTAAATACCTAATAAAATAAATCCTATCAACAAATATCTATCCTTGAAGAATTCATCCCAGGTTTCAAGAAGAATAATAGCAAATTGCCACTTATTACAAAATAAAACTAATCCTATCTATCTAACAACGAACCCTATCCTTCTAGAAGTGATTACATGGAATGTTGACTCATAAGTAAACGGAATCTAAGTTGGATGCTCCTCCATCAGAATTTAATTATTGCATGTGAAATATCAACTTTCAATTTTTTGTTGTAGAAAAGAAAACGAAATGGAACCCATTTAGCACATAGGATAAGACAACAAGAAATAAAAGGGTTGATCACAAAGTTTGTGAGTACTTGTGTTTTCCTTACCCAAAATTTCATATTTGTTGTGATCTTTATATTTTAGTTATTTTACACTTCATCCTTGGATGTCTTTTAACTTGTGTTAAAATATAAAGAAGAACCATCCAAAGAATCGATTAACATTGGGTTAAGAATATGTTTTGGTATCAAGAGTTAATTGTGCAATCTGCAAGTAGCTATGTTGTTTTACTTCCCTCATTTTATAATTAATAAAACAACAACAAACCTTTATATTCAAACTATGATTTGTCACGACATTTAAATTTGTAGGAAACAAAGTATGGGGTGAAGCTAACACAAGAGTTGTTAAGAGACAACATGTCAAATAACTTTGAAAGGACGTGTATCATTTATGAATCACTTCTTACTATGGTATGCTTTCCAATTTACATAATCATGTATATGTTTTATTTTTTCATTACACCCACCGATGTAGCTATACACATTACACTTTATTTTTATGTTTGTAGATGGAACAGGAAAATGTGGAACAAAATTAAGCCAATCAACAAAATATTCAGCCAAATAACCCAGGTAAAATGATGAAGAAATGAGGTTCCATGCAAGCAACTCGAGTATTGGAAATAGTTTGAGTGAAGAAAGATGATCAATATATATAATTGGATGTTAATGCAAGTTGTATCTTTTAAAACGATTGTATGTGAAAATTAGACATTTTGTTTAATGTACTCGAGATATTGTCCTAATTGGTTACCAATAAGTGTAACAATTACACCTTGACATTTTGAATATTTTGGACATTTTTGATGTCCCATTATGTATGATGAAGGGGCTCTTATTCATATATAATAAAATGAGTTTCTTGTTATATTGCATTGTCCAATGTTATAAAATGTTAAATTGTTGATTAAATATATGGATGATTAAATACTACAATAAAAAAAAGATGTAATCATATGGTATAACACATATGTGCAATAATTATATCCAAACTCAATAATTAAAATTCAAATATCAATATTATTGTAAAAATTATTTCATTGATTGATGATTAATGGAATTAAAAAATAGTAATTGAACTCAATGTACCGTTATGGCACATACGTAATTTGTTCACGACATTTTATTCCTGCATAAAATATCTCTCTAGTGCCTTTAAACCTATAAACCACACTGATGCTTCGATATGATATAAATCCCCTCATGCTTATATAAACTTAGCACATTGGTACACACATTTCTTTAAAAACACGCTGCTAATACTATTGAAGAATCATTGTCAACATCAAATTTAGTAC
This sequence comes from Pseudotsuga menziesii, assembly GCA_001517045.1. Taxonomy (NCBI): domain Eukaryota; kingdom Viridiplantae; phylum Streptophyta; class Pinopsida; order Pinales; family Pinaceae; genus Pseudotsuga; species Pseudotsuga menziesii. Next base: position 106,405 of record LPNX010972093.1, read on the forward strand.
CATTTTTGGTGCATACATAATTATAAGCACCAACGCATCTTTGTGAACGCTATTTTTTGGTGCGGTCGAAATGATAAAGCACTAGTGCTATAATCGATGTTTGATGCATTGGTGCTCTTTGAGATACAAATCATCCATGCTTTAATACATATGGAGTGCTTCTACGCATTACTTTAGTGTAGAGCATTGATGTGGCATATTTACATAATTCATCAACACTTTACATATATGGAAGGCACTAGTGTGGAATATAATGTGTATGCACCGATGCATGTGTTATGAAAACACATTGATGCATTTAAGCTATGTATGTGCACCGGAAAAAAACAACCACTATAATTTCTGAAAGCTCTATTTTTTCTAGTTATAATAGATTTCCATCACAACCTCCACCAAACCAACCATTAATATTTGTGGAGGTTTTAGCAGAGTTTTTTTATATAATTTTCACAAGCTTTGAACCCAAAACCTCCCCCAAAACCTCCATTAGAAGGTATTTTCCTTGTAGTTGCAATTTCTAGTTTTAATTCCTTGCCAAAAAAGGTTTAATTGAAAAACAAGGAATAAACCCTTACATGAAAACTAGACATCTAGTGACAATAATATCTATAGTCCCATGTTGTGAAACAAGGAGGATTCTATTCCAAGTTGCAAAGATTAAGATTGTATTCTAGAAATTAAAATACCCACAAATGTTTTGAGAGCATAAAACCCATAGTGCATAGACATTTGTGGACCTTCTAACTCTTACAATATGGTTCTCCATCTCTAGACTTCGGATTTATAAGCTTCATTGTTCCACAACTTGTGATCACATATCTATAACTCCTCTTGCAATGTTATCGTATTACATCAATAAGGACCACATAGTATCAAGTCGTTATCATTTATATAAAAAAAATGTTTATGGTCACAAAGGTATTATAACCTGTGAAACCATTATTAGAGTCTTGCACAATGACACTAAAGAAACATGAATTCATTTATATTTTTTTGTGGGAATGTATTCGTAGATTTTGAATAAGATTTAATGCTATAATTTTATGTGTCGATGAGCAGAGATAGTAAAACATGATTCAAACCCTAAATTCTTAAAGGGTGAGTCTTTAACATCAGTTTGTAAAATTGGAGAAAATCCAAGACAACCTAACCCTTCAATCAAAGCAATATTACCAACTTTAGAAGGAGATAGTATGTATTTGTGAGTGGAACTTATCGATTAGAGAGAGGTTTGAGGCATAGTACCACCACCCAGAAACGAGACTCCATCCTTGTTGTTTATGTTGAGATCCAATACATTTATTGTAGCATCGCAATGATGTCTCCCAAGTGGCACACCTTCCATTAGATCCTAGTGCCATATGCAATAATTTTTTGTATCCTCCACCGAAATTCCGAAAACTCTCTTGGGACAAAGTAAAAGTCCCCATGGGGGACCCCTTGTATGGAGACACACCAAATCTCCTAGGATCACTAAAGATTGACCTTCATTCATGTGTATATTCATGATAGTCGATGAGTTCATCTACCATCCTCCTTAAACCTTATCATTCACCCCAACTCCCAAGCCCATGACTGATACATACATATATATTTAAATAATGCTTAATATTACATTAATAGCTAGATTAACACTGAAATCAATCATAAGAGAAAGTTAATATGATACAAAGATTTTGTAAACCATGATATTAAAAACTATTTTTCTAACATTATTAACACAAAATAAAATGAAAAGCCTAGAAATATTGCAAATATTAGGACCAATTCTCCCAACCTCAAAGTAGAAATAACCACTACATAAACTCAAAAGCACCTTGGGTTATTTTATAAAATTTGTAAAACATGGGAAGTCAACATCATTTTTTTCAACTAGCCTTACCTTCAATAATAAAAAATCCAATAATTTATGGAAATCAAACCATAATGATCTTGCAATTTCATTTCTACTGTGTTTAAATATAGAAATGTTATTTTGATAAATATTTAATCTAATCTTTTGTAACATACCTGAAAGTGAAAACTAAATATTTATTATTTATTTCCGCAAAAACATTATGTTAATTTTTATTGTAAAGTTATGAACAAGTGGGTCAAGGATGATTGTAATTGAAGAATTATTTATTTTATAAATTAATAATGGGAGACACCTATTCAGGGGAGACTGTTAAATGAGTGTTCTCTGGCCAATAGGAGGAAGGAGTAGGTGTAGAAGGATGGTTGACAAGTAGCAGTACTAGCATTCACTTTCTGGCTGTTGCAGGAGCATAATCTCTAAAAAAGTGGTCATGTTCGCTGAGAGGAGAAACTAAGATGGGTAGCTCATTAAATTCCAAAACAGACCCAAAGACGTAGGCAATCTTATATAAACCATCAAATTGAGCAGGAGGCTCACCACTCATTCTAATTTCTCAGAGAATGAACTTTTTGATTGCTGCAAACTGAAAAGTTAGGGACACAAATAATTTGGTGAGGGGATAGCTAAAGTGAATTGTTGAGTTAATCCTCTTGAGTGTTGAGTTGTAGAAGTCTACTGTGCAGCAGAGACCTCCTTGTATTGGTGCAATGAGAAATATCGGGGGTCCTAAGCAAGTGATTTGGCTGCTTCACGAAAAGGTTGGGTGGAACAGTCTCCCTTGGGTGCTGGTCCCATTTCTCTGTAACATTTCCAAGTTCTAACTCTAATCTTTTTATGACATTGTTATTTCCTGTTTAAGAGAATTGTAAGTTATTTAGAATGAAGTTATAGGGTATAGACAAATAGATCTATGATTCTAGAATTTGTAGTGAATAGAGGTTGCTTGATTTAGAAATGAAAAATAATTATCCCCTCTATTTTTCCTCTCATCGTAGTGACGTACTCTAGTATAGAGAGATATAAATTATGTCAAATAGGAAGATATTCTAAGTAATAGTATAGATTGATGAATGATCATGATTTACAGTAGATACAAGGGTACTGTATCTTCATAATGTTTTTAATCTGCTGACAAGTAGAATTTATCAATTGTTGTTCCAATTTGAATAGAAAACCTTAAACAATTAATTAAACCGAAACTACAGTACAAGCTTGAGAAGCTAGAATAAAATTACAGAATCCTTTTATTGTATACATGTATCAAGTATTCTTTCATACTCAACCATATTTACTTCTAGCTAAATAAAAACCCAACTATACATATCCAAACTTGTTCTTGTTATGTTACTTTAGTTTCTATTTGATAAAACTGTGGATCCCTAATCAAGCAGATTAGTTACAGAATCATATTTTAAAACTAACAATCATTCTAAAATGTACGTTAATCCAGACTTCTTAGTAGTTAAACCATTAATGTAACACCAAGTCGAAGTTATAGTAACAAATCTTAGCACTGTTTCGAGGCTTCTGATCTAATTTGACGGTTGTTTCTGCAGTAGTTAGCTATAGGACAAGGTCTTAAATAGCCTCTTGGATAAATGTTAAAAATTAGCAAAATACTCAGAGTAGGCTTTACACGAAACCCTAGTACCGGATAACCGATTTCTTACACCTAGATAGTCCTAGGGTTTAGCTATTTTTGTATAGTATGGGTAATACAACTTTATATAAAAGAGTTAAACAAACAATATACAAGCTGTAAGAAATTTCTCAGACATGATTTATTTTCTTTTAATAAGAAACATATAATAGTTTTGCAGTAAAAGAGAAGCTTTCTATAATATCTTGAATCATTCCATTACCAATTTTCGAGTTAGCTAAAACCCAACAGAATAACAAATCCTTATAAAACTATAAACAAATAAGGTCAAGAATAGTAATAACACCATTTATCAGTTTTAATCTCTTTATGTGCGGTAGGTTAAATTAGAGATCTCATAAAGTCTTTCAAGTAATTATCATAAACACTAGCAGAGGCATTACGGCCCGTGATTACTTAGTAGAATACCGAGTATAAATTATTAAAAGATACAGATTCCCCTAAAATTACACAGTATCTTAACTTGCTACAATAATGCAATAATAAACAATTTTAAACAAACTTTCATACAATTGAAGTTAAAAACACTCTCTAGAACCCTTGATCTAATAATAATGGACAGGGTGAAGGCTCCCGGCCTTAAACTTTTCAAATACAACCATTAATGAAAGCCAGTGCCGAAGTTATTACTAAGTATATATTGACAATGCGACCTTATCCCTTTTAAATAGTGATCGCGACTATATTTCTATATCTGTAATTAGAACAGTAGAGACATTTAAGAGCAACAAAAGGCAAACAGTGATTGCAACTATATTTATATATCTGTAATTAGAACAGTAGAGACCTTTAAGAGCAACGAAAGGCAAACGGTTTTTAGTCACCTCTTAAAAACATTCTCCGGAACCATCGAAGGTTTTATTAATAAGCAAAGTAAAAGTTTGGGTAAATAGAAACCAAGTGTTTTGTGTTTTCAAGCCATAGACAAAGTCGTTGGAGTAAGGCACTAGCCGCACTAAATGGATTTATAAAATATGTTAGCTACCAGCCCTCATGGGTCTTTTGTTTAAGCAAAATCTTCATTTTAGATAGTGGCCTTCGGCCCTTCCCACAAAATTTATAAACAAAATAGTATAAACGGATTCAAGGCCAAATATTATGGAGAAATTATGAACAAGTTTCCAAATAAAGAGTATAAGGATAAACAAACCCTAACAGGGCAGGGCCTTAAACAATAAAGAAATTGTACAGAGTTAGTTGAAGATTGTTCTCATTGCAGCTTATATTATCTTCAAGTATTTAGAATAATCAAAACATAGATAGTTCAACATTATAACTGTAAGGAGTGGCATAGTCATTTATGACTCCACAGCGACAAAGAAAGATTTTACCGAAAAACCCAAAGAAACTTTATCACTTCATAACGAAGAACTATTCAAAGATGAAAACTAAAACCCAGATTTTCACATGATGAGAGACAAAGTTTCAATCCTCAAAACCACGCAAGGTTGTCCATGAGTCTTACCGGCTGGAAGACTCTATCAGCTAGTTTTCCAAACCAATACTTCGACGTGGAGGAATCAATTTATGAAATGCCTTGAAAACCAAAGGCTAGTTTTATCAGTAGCGAAATTGGTTGTAAAGAAATGAGAACATTTCAGAGGTGATGGAGACTTACTCTATTACAACATTGGAGCATTCGAAATGTTAAGCCAACGAGGGCCAAGGATAACGACCCATCATCACTGTTCTCTATGGAGGTATTGCAGAGCATGAAGGAGTTGAATATTGGCTTGGACTGTTAACACTTACCAAAAACCTCATCGAAGTGACGAGATAGAGCTTCAAGATCCATTAAAAGAAATCCTAGGGTTTTATAACTTTCGTATTACTGACTTTAAAAACCATATCGAAAATCACACGACTCGGCTTAAAGAGAATCCCTTTCATGTCCTTGTATTAGTGTTAAGTCAAAATCAAATTTATTACCGACTGTCCACCCATCACCTCGAAACTAACCCAGAATCTTTGATATAACACACCACAGAGGAAATAGAGTAATACTTAGTATTGCTTAGTTGGCATCTATCGTAAGGATTTAATCCTTACAGGCTTCCACAATTAAAGTTTATAATACCAATGTTTATATTGTGAATACAACCTGAAGTGTCAAGGTTAATACTTAGTATATTTGGAGGATGGCAAAACCTTGTAACATTAAGATATTAACTATAAGAGATGGTTAAAATTTAGAACCTATCCAAACGTTAGGATCATTGTTTTAGAAGAAATTTAGTTCTTAGTAGGTTGCATCAAGAGATCTCACCACTTGCACTTGGTAAAAAAAAGGGGATTCTTGCATTAGTCATAAACGACTAAGTAAGACCATGAAATTCCTTGTGGAGCTCCGATTTTTAACCAAACAAATGACAACAAGATAATGTTAATAGTTTTTATAGATGGTGTCATATGAGCAAAGTACAAGATGGGAAAACAAATAATAACGAAGTTACATGACAACGGTAATACATAACGAATGAAGTATGAAAAATAACATCGTTCTAATTATTGCCTAGTAAAATTGTAGTGTTTTTTTTTTTTGACAGAAGCATAGGGGTAGATTGTATTAGTGCCGGTATTTAGCTACCGAAAGCTTGATACATTGAAAACAGCTATAAGTATGCAAAATCA
>LPNX010972102.1:0-14675 GCA_001517045.1 Pseudotsuga menziesii
TTATATTCATCCGTTTACTTAAAGTTTACTCAATCAACATGTCGGCTTAAGTTAACTCATGTAGGCTCGAGTTACACATGTAGGCTCAAGTAACCACACGGGGGTGCTGATGACCCACCTTTACAATTAGATGGGACTACCTCATGACTCTTATTAGTTCTTCCGATTAGGAGCATCGGGGTACAATGTAATACAAGTGGTTCTCCCGGTTGGACCATCGGGGACCACAAAAGATACATAAAGAATATTCTTCGAAGTTACAATATTTCAACAGGGGCAATGGTCAAAATTATTCAAATAAAAAATTGGCTAGCCAATATTGGCTAGACATGAAGACGGATCAACTGATACACTGGAATCAGACATTGAACATGTTTGTCAATCGGCGGCTCTTCAGGTAACCCAACTATGGTACAAAAGGTTGGATAACATTTGGCTCCAACTGTGGGACGTGTGCTCGATCTAGTCTCTTATGCAAGGAGAGCATACGAGAACACCAGAATCTCTGGTTTCCACATCCTGTAAAAACATCTCAACTTGACAAGAAAAACCTCAGTAGCACAAGTTTTATGAAAAAGAGCCAATGATCCAAAAGTTGCTTTATTCAAAGAAATGACAAAACTTAACTGAAAATTTTATTTATTCCTAAAAAATGCTTAAGATAAACGCTCACTTTAAGGAGCCTATTTTTCTACTTTAAGCATGATACAAAAAAGGTTAGGTGTAATCATAAATCCAGTGTAGCCACCTAAGCATTTTATTAATATAAAAAGGTTTTGCCTTGTCTTTGGTTACCAGCCAAAGTAAGGACACAATTTCCATAAAATGAAAACCTGCGTGATGATCCAGAAAGGGCGGGATGGATGGGGAATCATAGGCATGGATAATGTCGTCAAACTTCTTCCCAAACTGGTAGATGCTCTCGCAGGCTGCTTCTATCCATGACTGGATAGCGCTGATATACAAATCGGGATAATGCGGCAGGTGGACTACTCCATCATGCTGATCATCAAGGCTTATCAAATAATAACTCATTGTATAAGCCCCAAGGTGCTCCAAAACATAAGGAACATCTATATGTGAAGACGATGGCTGAGAAAAAACTTCAACTAGTTGTATCCCATCTGATTCCTCACCGCACTGCTTTTTCAAATCCTTATTACTGATTCTTAGATACAATTCTGACTGATCATATGAAAACTCTGACTGCTCTTCCTTATAACTTTCATAAGTCTCAGAATAACAACTCCCCTTGCTGGACACATCATAGATGAGATTCTCAAAAATATTCTCAAAGGTATCATAGGTTGGATTTTCAATAAAGGTCCAATAGTCATCATCACCATCTATGTCGGATATGAAAGATGCCTCATCACTGGTATCAAGTCCTTGTCTACACTTCTCATTTTGCTCAAAACAATCTTCTTCAAAAAGCTGGGTTTCAAAGATATCACAGGGGACCCAACTTTCCAAATATTTGTCATTCGGTGGAGTGCATGGAGGAATCTCATCACATGAAACTTCTAAGATTGGATTTTTAATTAAAGTCTCAAAGTTATCATCCATCTCAGATGTAAGGGATTCTTCCTCACTTGTATCACATTTGATCCTATATCCCCCCTCATGATCATAGTCATCTTCTTTAGAAAAAAGGTCACAAGGTAGTAAACCTTCCAAACTATCATCATTATGCTCATTAGTAGGATTAGTGCTAAAGTTTTTAGTGAGATCATCCAATTGCTGACCATAATCTTTGACTTGACCCCGGGTTTCTATGGTGAAAGAATGGAGCTGTCCAACTGTGTTAATGTATTCAGGCTCTCTTGAATATTGTTTTGTCTCTCTCCAACTTTCTCCGGAAATATCATGCATGTCATCTATACAGTTTATGTACTCAAGCTCGCTTGATGATGCTTTAGGACCACAACCCTCTGGAAAACCATGCTCCTGAACATAGCATGCATAATAACAAGAAGATTCTTCATGAAGGTCTTTACATGCCCTACAAAATGGCTTATACTGCTCAACCATGTTAGCGGTCTCTAGCTGATGGGGCGGCCTTTGCTCATGGTTGGGAGGCTTTCTTTGCCAAGTTGGCTTGGCAGGAAAGGTTCTAGGAGCGAACTGAGTTTGAGTTCTTTCTATCGTGATCACCCTATTTTGAATCTCCTTCAACTGTGCTAAGTGTTTCCGTTCTGCCTCCATATTTTTCTTCATCTCCATCATTTGTTTTTCATAGGCATCCTTCATAGCTGATAAAGGATCCTTGTCTTTTGGTTCATTAATTTTCAACGGAGTTGAAGACCTTGAATAACCGTGGAGGTTAGATTCACCAGATGACTGCATGTTTAGATCAATTTTGATTGCCATCTCCTGAGCCTGGAGCAAGTTAGCAGGCTCCTTGTCTTTGATTTGGTACTGCATTTTGCCACTAAGTGCCTCAATGTAATAGACCAGAATGGTTGGTGCAGTTGGGACATAATCAGTAAGGATGGCTTTTGACAATTCCGTGAACTTAGTATTGAACTTGTCCATTGTTTTCGTATCCTTCTGTTGCAGCTGCAACTGTTCTCCCCAAATTTTTCAAATTTTGGTCCCCTCCTCATGATTTAGTGTTGTTTTGAATCGTTTGGATCCGTGAATTTTTTTTGGTCGTGCTTTAATTTGGATGATTTTGAAGATTAACTCTCGTCCTGTTTTCAGAAGTTGCTTGTGTTTGAAAATTGTTGTGGGTCGCAGATTTTGAGTTGGTTTTGCTAGTTGAAGATGAATCGGATCAATTGTTCTTTGAAAAGCCGCTGTTTCGGAGGTGAAACAGGTTTTTGACCGTTGCTGAATTTTAAAGCTGTTCCAAACACTTAATATTTTTTATTGATCGGGCGTCAAATTATGTTTGATCGGAGGTTGTTGTATGTTTGTCTTCCGCCGTTGCGGCTCCCAAAGCGGCTAGCTACCCGAAATGTAAGCGCTCCGCCCACCGATGCGTGTCGATTTCTAGTCGCGTGTTTGTAGCCTTTTTCTCTTCCGCCGTTGCGGTTGTGCAAAGCATTTGGCTTCCGATGTCGATGTCTTTCCGATTTCCGACGGGAAGTTTTCCCGCCTGCAACTTAGGTCATAACTCTTCCGACTCCGATAGGTCTAAGAGTTTTCGCAGTGCCCATCGCCTGTTAAGACCCGCTTATGCGGCTGTGAATGAGTCTACCCTGCCGATGTTAGCGTTCTAAGCCGCCGATGAGTTTTCGTTTTCCATCGTTGGTAATTTCTTTCGAACCCGTAGGTGGACGAGATAATGGTGTCGATGTTTGTTAAGTTCTCATAACAGTAATGCACATGGCCTTTCTTGTTGATTAGCCGTTTTGGTTGATATAATTTGACGTTTTGTTTTAGAATGCAATCCCAATGAATGACGCACATTGATTAATTGCAGGTGGACTCAAGGGACTGCTCAGACTACCACGGCGCGAAGGCATAGCTGGGCAGTTTTGTCAAAGGTTGAACCGTAACCGGTAGGATCGCAAGGAGGGCAAGTGGAGTAGAAGACAAAGCATGTAGCGACAAAGGAGCAGACCTGAAAGATCTATTAGTTACTAAGCGGGTCATGAGTGCGTACAGAAAAAATAAAATGGGAATATGAAACGTTTTGAGGAGCGAAAGGTCACACATTTGGGGAGCCCAAGCGGTCAACTGTTTAGTTTAAATATTTGAAAGTTAGAATTGACAAGGGCTTTTTCCCCTGGAAAGACTTGTAAACTATTGCTTGTAAGAGGAACTATTTCGTTTTACAACCAGAAATTGCAAATTTTTGCCTGTTGGAGAAAGGGCTATGTGGAATGTATCAATGTGATTAAATGAGCGATGTTGAATGGGAACTATTTCGTTTTTCAACTGTGTTCCATTAGCTGTGAGAGTGTTCTAACTTCCTGAACCTATGTTCTTGTCTGAATGTTCTTTAGTATTCTTTATGATTTTTTCCACTATGAGTAATGGGAGTTTTTAACTGTTGATGAGCTATCTTATCATGTATACTTTTATTCATGTTTATAGGTTTGGTTATAAGAACAACTATCTGTGATTTGCCATAACCCATGGACAGTAGTGCATTACTCATGAATTAATATCCAGCTCTCTAGAGATAACTTAGTTAGTATTTATTTTCTCGCAATATATATGATTTAGGGGCTTGTGAGTTCTAAGACGAGAGGTAAGAACCTGCGCATCACGTTGTGACTACTCCATGCATCCTTCATCACCCTACATTGTTAATTAGGCACGTGCATATCATACATTAAGTCAAAAAATACAAAAACATATACGGTGGACCGGGCTGCAACCAGTAAAACCTTTGTTTTTGTTACTTGACCTACGGTAGCCGGACCGCAAACCGGACGGATTCCCTACACCAAACAGTCACGGGCTAGTTGGGAACGTTGACTGGGGAGAATCCCTTGCTGTTGTTGCCTTCGAATTTCCAGGCATCAACACCTTCTTTTTTATGTTGGTCAAGGACGCAAGTTGATGCCGAGGTTCTTTCTTTTCACCGAACTTCTTGGTGAAAGAGGTCTTGAAAGCAGCTAGAGTGTCAAAAGCATTATCTGGTAAATTGTTATACCAGTTGCCGACCTTTCCATCCAAAGATAGAGCAAATAACTTCATATATATGTCATCATGTTGGCTGACCGGATCATTGACATAAGCGTTGATACACCTAGAAAAGTTCCTGAGGTGCATGGCGGAGGTAGTGGCATCAGTGCCTGTATACATCGGGAGCTTCTCGATACCTTTGTCTGGAAGACGGTGGGGTTGACCTGCGATCTGAGAAAAGTCAAGTTGAGTAAAATACTTGCCCATTATGTTGGAGACAGAGGTATTAGTGTTTTCAGGAAATAAAAGGTGGATGTCTGAAACAGACTCAGATCCAAGTTCTGCAAGGATCCTGCGAGAAGATAGTTTGTTTAATCTCCTCCTATAGACCTTTTCAGGGTCAGGGATGAAATCGAACAAACCTACAGAGTTTCTTCTAGTAGAATACCTTGAGGTGTTAACTGACAGTGGAGTCGCCAGGTGGACTTAAGTCTAATTTCGGAGAGTGATTGGACTAAAAATCTACCAAAAAGGGAAAAAGGTAAAAAACAAAAGAAACAAAGATCGTTTAGGAACAAAAAGATTTGTCCCCGGCAACGGCGCCAAAAGATGTTGTCCGCCGATTGCACACCAGCAGCAGAAATCAATTGAAAGCTGTCTCCTCACTTGAGAAAGTGGGAGAGGTGTGACCTTGGGGGCAATCACAGAGCTAGGTACTGTCACCTACTCCTAGCTCCTCCGTTTAGGCTAACTCCTAACGAAGCCAAGGGGGGTAGTCCCTAACAAAGAGTTTTCTATGGCTCAATGTTTAAGTTAAGTTTTGGATGTTTTGGATGCGGATGGGTGTTGTTTAGGAGTTATTGTGATTTAAAATGATAAATATTAAGGGGATGATGATTAATCAAAGCAATCCACGTTGCTAACAAGAGATCACACAGATAAGCAAAGATTCCAGACTTATAACTTAAGCATTCAAATATAATCAATTGAAATGGACCATAGACAGTTGATCAAGATAGAAAATTAATCAAATATAACAAAGGACCAGTGCCTTATGGAGTCAAATAAATGCGTGAAATAAAATTTAGGAATTAAGCAAGTGAGTATTAGGTTTTGCAAGTGCTCTTGGTAGATTTTAAGAGTTATTAATAGTGGTCTTGCTTACGGTAGCTGGATGTCCTAACCGGAAATACCTTTAGTGGCTCCGTTCGAAGACATGACGGACCTGTCTGGGATCACAGGTAAGTGTTCAATAACTTAACTACCTGTGCCCAGATTGGGTAGCCCAGCGCCCACAGTTGGAATTTGCCCACATGCCTCGGTATTTAAACGAAACAACGCCGGTGTGTTGGTTATGGGGGAAAAGTTTTAATTAAGGTACTCTTGTGGGGTTTAAAGATCCAGTGCCGTTTCTGGGTATTCCGATCAGAGATCGGTCAGAGCATACTCTGGCAAGGAGGGAAGGGAGTTAATTAATTAAAGGGGTGTGTGTGTTGAAGATTTTATTAAGTTAATTAATTAGACTCTCCGATAGAGAGCGCTCTTGACCTTGTCTTATGACGAAGGTTCAAAAGTCTTATCTAATCTAGACGAGACTAATTCAAGGATGATGCAGATATTAAGATGCTCCCGGATAGAGAGTGCTCTTGACTTGTGTTTCTGCAAGTTCAAGAGTCTTACTTAAGAGTTAATTGATTAAACAAATGTGAACAAGAAGCTAAGATGATTTATTAAACTCTCCGACAGAGAGTACTCTTAATCCACCTTATGGTGTGATTCAAGAGATCTAAGCAGTTGATTTACTTAGAAAGATAAACAATTTAAAATAGAATAATCAACTTAATTAATGAATTAGATGTGATGGATTAACAATTATTCTAAGAATAAGATGCAAATAATGATGAAGACAAGCAAATCTAACCTAAGCATATACAAGTAAACACAACACAAGCCTCCCCAAATGGGGGAGGATGAGAGTGGGGACTTAAAAACCCCACTCAAACAAAAGTACTTTATTGAAATTATTACAAATTGCCTCTAGGAATTTAATCATTGAAAGGGCTTTTCAAATAAAAGCATACAACTCTACTAACATTAAAATTTGCGTAAAAAAAAAAGGGAGAGTGCTTTTACTTTTACTTGAAGATCCTTCTGAAACTTGTGGAAAGGGAAAAGAGAAGAAGTTTGAATGAGAGCCAAAAGAGCAAAGGAAAAGAGGGCTGAAACAAAAGAAGATGAGAAAAAGAAAGCAAGAAAACAAAGAGAAGGTCAAAATCAAAGAAAGGGAGGGATAGGGCAGCCAACTATGAAGCTAAAGGAGGACAAAAATTGAAGAAAACGGGGCAGTGAAAGAGAAAACAAATGGCTGTCATAAAAAATACAAAATAGGGCAGCGAACAAAAAGTGGAAGAAAAGGCCAATAACAAGGTTGAAGAAGGCCAAAAAACTAGGGCAAAAAGAGGCAAAAAGGGAAGGAAGTCTAGGGCACACTAGGGCTGTCCAAAATGAAGAAAAGGGATGGTAAAAGAGAGAAAAAACGGGGCAGCGATGAAGAAAAAGTGAGAAACGCAAACAATTCAAGGAGGAAAAGGGTTAGCAAGCAAGGAAACAAAAGAAGTCAAGGAGCAAAGGGAGAACTAGAGGAAGGAAGTTCGGTAACCAAGAAAGTATTTAAATTTATGGGTGGAACCCAAGAGAGAGAGTTAGACTCCCAGCTTTCTTTTTGTATTTTGAAGAAGAAGGTCTCTGTAGGTCCTGCAATGAAAGTGTTAGATCAAAAGGTTGCTTGAAGCCTGGGATAGAAGCAGCTGAGCTCACACCCTTCTTCAACTTGTGAAGCCTGAAAACACACTACAACTTAACACAAAAACGTGAGATCAAAATATATGCTAGTATGCTGAGAAAATTGAATTATGATCAACATTACGTATATACTTATTACTCATGTCCATCAAAATTACTAATCTATTTCGTATAAACAATCAAGTTGAACTACAAATGATTGTTCTACTGTGCCAACAATGGCCCTCTTGAGCTAGCAATTAAACAATTTAATCTCACATAAGCATTAAGGAAATAGGGGTTAGAGACAATATCACCTCAACCAATTGCAAAGAACTACCACATCCAAGAGCTCATGGACCTCTAGAGTTTGATCTTTATTAACAAATTAAAGCAAATGCTTCATACAATTTTCTCAGAGTAACTCTGCTATAAAAGTCCATCCAAATAGAGCTAAAGGACCCTCTATTTATACAATGAGAGAGTGCTAAAACCCTAAAACCAAACCTCATAACCTAACCGGCCTGGCCACCAAACAGAGAAACCAAACCTAAGACGGAGAGCTGGGAGTGAGGGGAGGCCTCTACCTAGGCAAGGTGCCCCCACTCCAACCCTGAACAACCAAATCAAGCCATAAATGAACCCACACGTGTGGAAGGCGCCCTCAGGAGAGAGAGGGGCGTGAGCTGTGAAGGAGACGTCTGGTGATGTAGGTAAACAACCTTTTAGGTTTGGCAGGAGCCTGTGCTAGGTTTGGGAAGCCCACTGATGGTGTAAGCCTTAGTCTTCACCTCGATCAAATCACCGGACCAATGAGTGCTCTCCTTCTCATTCTTTAGCTGGAGATGACAAAGCGGCTAACTGATAATAAATTAATTGCTCACTTAATGCTGACTGAAGCTGAGTTATGACAACTCCAAACATCATAAGTGCTCGATAAGAAGTCATTTAGCCTTTTATTTCATTGAATTTGGATTAATTTGGAGAGTTTTAATTTTCTCCAAAATAATCATTTTTTAATAAAAATTCATTTTTATTTTCTCAAAACTGACTTTTTTGAGAAAAAAAGGCATTATGTGTCCGATTGATGATTCGAAAGTTGGTTCTGACTGGCTGGCCGATCAAGAATGATTTTTGGCTTAAGGTTAGAGCCTTCAATCACTGAATTCGAAGTCCGGATGATCGATTTATTACAAACGGGTTTTTTCCATTTAATTTATGGAAAAATTAACCCAAAAAACTTAGGAAAAGTAATTAAAAAATAAAAAATTTAACAAATAATTTTTTCCTCGTTCGAAAAAAATTTTCAATTTTTTTTTATATGTTCAGATGACTTAGGACATGACCATGATCTACCTAAATAATCCCTAGTAGGTTTATAACACTCAGTTGGACTCTAATAACCCCCTAAGGCCTAGAATTCAACACAGGCATTCCAGCTTTGGAGGAAGCGGGAGAAAACCTCGTCAATTATATTGGGCTGAAGGCAAAGTATAATTGTCAGGGGCAAAAAACTCCCTGGAATACCTTATTTGAGATTCTACGTCTCAGGAGACCAAACCACTCAAAAATACCCTCCTAGCACATTTTATTACAAACCGCGCAGGGCAATGGTCAAAATTATTCAAATAAAAAACTAGCTAGCCAATATTGGCTAGACATGAAGACGGATCAACTGATACACTGGAATCAGACATTGAACATGTCTGTCAACCGACGGCTCTTCAGGTAACCCAACTATGGTACAAAAAGTTGGATAACACCTAGGAAACTAGTGCTAGGGTCAAATTGGTTCCAAGTTGCCTTCCTAGAGATTATGAGGAAATAATTAAATATTGAAATTGAATAAGGAAGGGAGATGGATTTGTGTTTAATTGTGACCCTAACATCGAGATGGCTCACTACAAATAATCAAGATCAAATCGTTTAAATACATAATAGCAAGCAAGTTGGCATGCAAGGAGAATTAGAATGAAACCCTCTAGGAGCAAATTGGTTTAAGATCGTGCCTTGGTTTTGGGGGCTATGGAGTCAAGATAAGGTCGCTATAGTTGGTTTTAGGCCCCAAAATGCAATATAATGAAAACCCAAGTGGCAATTTGGCCCAATAGACTAAACATGCAATTACAAAATTTTTAAAAGAGAGATTATTATTATTGTTGACAAATTGTTTTCTAGAGTTATTCTAACAAAGTTCGAGTACTTACCTTGCGCCAAATGGTAGATTGGGTCCTTTCTCCTCTCTCAACATCATCGATTAGATCACGAATTAGCTCCACACTAAGTCGCTTTGATTCCTCAATGAAAGTCGCCTTGCAAAACCCCAAGAAATAATTAGTGATATGAGATGTAATAACTAGCAACCACTTGGAATTTGCAAGTTGATTTTGAGTTGACAAGAGCAACAAGAAGAGATAGTAGGAAATCAATGACAATTTTTTTTAATCTCTTTCACAAATTAATTCCCTGTCACAAGAGCAAGTCACCCAAAATGCCCAAGACGCCCTAGGTGAAATCACCCCTCCTTCTGCAAGCACAAAAAATTGAAAATATTTTCTTGACTATGGAGTATGTCAAAGATATAGCAGTAGAAGGAACTTCGATCAAAAGTGAAACCAAAAATATACATTAAGAGACAAAGATTTGCACTAGAGGAATTTTATTATCATTGTTGGAAAGAGCCAAAAGTCCCTTACAAATGAGGATCTCTCTTTCTTTTATAGCTAAGAGAGGAGCAAAATCACTAACCAATTCTTATGGATGGATGAGATTGAAAGATACAATATAATGATCAATAGTGGAGATTTAATCTCACATTAACTCTTTTTACTAAGTTGGAAATGTCTAATCTAGTGAGGGGGGTGAATTACCTCCTAAGCCCAAGATACAATGCATGAAATACATGAGAAATACATAAAAAAGAATCCTAAGGTGTTCAATATAGGTGATCACGATCCACTTTTACATCAATGCCTAGCTCAAGATATAAGTCACTATATGAGAAAGTCGCCCTCCTAGGGAGAAAGACGTCCCTACTAAGGAGATGAAACACATGTGCCAAGTGATAACATGATAGAATGCTAGGAAAAGCGGCCAAAAGTATCTAGAGGACCATCATAACATAACCCAAGTCATATTTTACCATTCACTTATCCCAAATCATACATCTCAAACCTTGGTCATCTTTTAATTTTTAATTTTCAGCTGGAAAATAATAATAATCCATATAATTGCTCAAATTTGGATCTTCCCTTGCATGGAATGACAATCTCATTGCATAGATGGATTTGTAGACCTAAAAAACGATAAGATCCAATGCTCATCTACCTATAGCCAATCTGATGTGATCTCAGTGAAAGAATTAATAAATTAGGCTTAGTTATTCTCCGTAAACCTCGTAACAATAATTAATTAAGCCTATTAATCCATAAATGATACTTGGAGGGGTCCAATTGGCCTCCAATTGAAAATATATGATCATTGATGCATCATAGTGGGATCTTGCTGTTGACTTGACCCGTTGACCAAGTCAAAATTGAGGATTGACCAAGTCAAAAAGTCAAGTTTTGTTCAAAATTTGACCATAGCTCAAGATAATCAAATAAACATGTCTTATGCTTGCAAGAGGTGTTAGTGCACTTATCATGACAAATATTGATGGACAACTAAATGCTAATTTATGCTAATATAATAGTGATAAACTCAAAAACAAGAGCAAGGCAACTACTTAGTGCAACATAGGACAAGAGAAACAGTTCTACACATGTAATCCTACTCAAATTAATTACAAATGCAATGCATAGATCAATCCTCGCCCTCCTAGGTGAAAATCGAGTAAGTAGCAATCATAGTCTTGGTCAAACCAAGGTTCGACCTTAGGATAGACTTAATTTACCTTTGGAGAGAAAGGGATTTTAGGGGCCTCTGTGACATTTGTTGGAATGATGAACACTAGGGAAGCTCGGTGTCTCACAAATGGATGAAGTGCTTAGAAGGCATCCTTTTGACACTAGCAAGCCCCCATTTATTTCACAATTTTACAACTTTGCATTTTCATTTGCATACTTGTTTTTTATTTTATTTTCATTTTCACTTTATTTCTTTGGATATATCATTGAAGTACATTTAATTTTTGCATTTCCTTTAGTTAACTAATGGTTAAAACTCAAAAGGTATTAGATCTGGATAGCCTTCTAGGTCCTAGTTATAACACGACCTTAGCTCCAGTGCCAGCAAGCGTCCACCCCGACAGAGTTGCCATAGTAATGCCTTTTTAGGAGCAAACTGGCAGAACCTCATACAAAGGAGGAGTGCCTACCCCTTTAGCTATTAACTAATTTCAAGGATTGGAGTACTTGTTTCAAGTCTAGAGGATACACTTCCGATGACTAAGCCTACCGAACTGCACTAAATCCACCTGAGCCACAAGCAGAAAAAGATCAATGGGTCTATAGACTTTTCCACACACTCTAGAGTTGAGACACCAAGGGAAAACATGGAGGCCATTCACAGAGGAGGAGGTCCTCAAGTAAATTAGTCAAGTCTAAGTCAAAGGATTTTCAAACAACCAATGGATGAGATGGATTACGGAAAGGTCTAAGTATGGAATCAAGAGAAAGGCAATTGGTTTATATTTTACATATGCAATTAAACCAAACAAGAGTATTTTTATCTTGAACCTTGTAGTTGCCTTGTGAGGTGATCCTATCCAGGATGCCAGAGGGGAAAGGCAGCCAAAGTCGTAACTTACGATATCCTAGACCTCTGAAAGAACTCATATGTCACGCCAGTCAAGGATATCGACACTTTAGACTCAGTACCAATTCTAAGATTAGGGGGCGTTCCTATAACCAATATTACCCTAAAAACAAGAGATGCAAGTGAATAAACTAGGGAAACTTGATTAAACCTCTTAGTACAAAAGTTAATTAGAGTTTTCTGTAATTACTAAGAGGCAACGAGTGTCTATATGAAAATCCCCAATTTACCCTAGGGTTTTAAGCATGGAAACTGGATCTAGGGGTAAATGGTGAAATGAAGTGAAATTGGACACTCAGATTGAGAGCCAGGTGTAAGATAAGGTGATTAGAGGTGAAACTAGCAATACCCAGTTTGCAGATTTGAAAATACCCACTCCTCCCAAAGAGGGTGTCTTTCCCTAAGAAGCAGACCGATGTGTTATATGGCAAAATGGAGTCTGATGATCGTGAAAATTTAGACTTAGGGGTTTTTTGATTATTCCAAAATGGGTTTTAAGTTTCATTAACTGCCGCAAACTAGAACCTACAGATCTAAAGAAATGAGGGTTTTAGATGAGGGTTTGATCATTGATGTGAAAAGAAAATGCAGCCCCAATCAGATACAAAGAATAAAGATAGATCTTACCTGGGAGAACTTACCTGATGTTTCTGAGGATGAATGCTAGAGTGACGAAGACTATTCTCACACATATCAAGTGGAACAATGGTGAAGATCCAACTCTATCAAAGTCGCCCAGGAACCCACAGGTGCACCCTCTCTCCTGCCATGCCAAGTACACAACAATGAGATCGACAAGAAAAATGACGAATGTAAGTATGAAGATAAAAGATGAGAGAAAATGATTGATCATAAGATAAAACCACTCCCTGTTAACACAACGATTCGAGAGATGCGAAGAGGGTTTCCCCAGCCAGTGCGCCCCTGTCAAATCACCTTCTTCCTTGCAGGTAAAAATTATGGATCCAAAATATGTAAGAGATATTCACCACGATATTCCATTGCAAACGAGAGATAATATCAATCAATCACAAAGAACATTCTTCAATCATCCACATAAGATAAGAGATCCCAGAAAAATTTCTCTATTATTCTTCAAGAGCCAATGGTGCTAAATTTCTCAATGGGATACAATGAGGGGATCTCTTCTTTATATAGCTTTTGAGAGACCCAAATCCTAACTTACTTTTTAATGCGACGATTGAGATTAAAACATCATCAACAGTGGAGATTACTTTTACACGGATCAGGACATGGATCAACATGACTAAATCTAGAGGGGTGCACTTTTTGCCCAATGATGCCTTACTAAGGCGAAATACATCATAACAATAAGATATAACATGATAATACCTCAAGGGGGTCACCTTAGGGGATCAATTCTCCCTAGGACCCATTACAACATCAAAACATAAGATATAACAATGTCGTACATCACATAGCCAAAATGAGGGGCGCCCCATGGGGGATGTCCTCACTAGATGAGCCAAATAAAAAATATACCGGACATGCTGATGACTGAAGCTGGTGTATAAGTGTCCGGAGAGCTATAATACATCATCTCGATAAATTTCCCTGCCATTTCCTTGACCACACAAGCCAAATCGATTTTTCTCAGTGATTTCCTAGTTCATTTTTTGATGGTACATCCTCTGAAAATCATAAAAATCATCATAACTTCATTCGGGTTGAGAACTGGGGAAAATTGACTGCACAAGAGTGTCTGGAGACATAGTAGAATGGTACAAGTGACTACTGATACCCCCTGGAGCACTGTGGCGTTCTAGGAGAACCAAAATAACTGCCATATGTAATAAAAAATATGATCTGGCCAATAATAAAATGATAATAATCACTGATCATGCAATCTGAGGCCAAACTTTGAAAACGAAAACTCCAGTATTGGGCTTGGGCATGTCTGGAGCAAATATAAGCATTGTCAAATTTTTAGCCACTGCCTTGGAAACCATGCTTGACTTGGTCAACTGGGTTGACCAGGTCAAAATACCAAACTGAAGGTGAGATGCTTGTTGCCCACCTATTTCGACTAGGTGGCAACTCCATGTACATAAAGATGTACATAATTGTACCTTGGAAAAATCTGAGGATTTTTCCACTTCTGCAGGGCAATGGCCCCTTTGTAAAACGAAATGTCTGCTCCCCTGCGTGGGAAAATTAATGTAATTAATGTGCTAGTGTGGGTCATGTGATATGGATGCCACACCATGGAACTGGTTGTTAGGGAAGTCCCCTCATCGAGTGTTTTTTCCCTTTCCAATTGACCTTGTTGAATAAACGAGTTTAATCGGTTTGGTTTTTCACTCAAAATCCTCCAAAGTGGTGACGGGCGTTCTACCAGTCAAGTCCATGAGGTGGCTGAGGCTTCAAAAATGATTCATGACCATGCTAGACATTTGTCTAGAGTCTTACGGAGTTTCGTTATGTTGTTGTACTTTTAATTTTTTCCAGTTAATTAATTCCACCCCTTGGTGGTTAATTAACTGAGTTTTGATATAATAATGTAATTGCTCAAGCATGGCATTTTGTAATAGGGG
>LPNX010972109.1:0-42028 GCA_001517045.1 Pseudotsuga menziesii
CATATTCCCCTTGTGTACCTTCCTTCCTATCTCATATTTCATCATATCGCCCTTCATCTCATATTTCATCATATCACCCTTCATCTAATATTTCATCATCTCATATTTCATCATATCACCCTTCATCTAATATTTCATCATATCACCCTTCATCTAATATACGAATAACCTATAGAATGTTTGCTTCATCTTAGTAGAATACTGGGATCTAGACTCGGAGTCCTTCCGTATAGATGGGATGTCCCTCACCATAGAGGTGGAGGACATATACTTTATCACTGGACTTTCTAGATGAGGGGAGGTGGTGAACCTTCGTTCCTGAGGTGGGCCAGGAGGTGGTCTTACTATCGATGAGTACATAGCCGTGTACTACTACCCAGATACTGAGAAGGTGGGGAGTCAAGTCCCCACCAATGCTATACAGGTGCTGGACCTAAAGGCCATATTACTGACGCTGGGTAGGATAGCAGGCTTAACATCACTCCATCAGGCCTCGCGGCCACTGATGTTCTACGTGGTGGAGTGTATGAGACCCACAATCTATGACTAGAGTACAACACTATTAAGCAACATGAAACACCAGCTCAGTGAGTGTAAGGCAGGCAGGGTACGAAACTTCGGGTTCAGCAGTATTCTGAGCACGTTTTTCTTCGAGCGTGTTCCAGGATTGAGCCCTAGAGTGGACATTCCTCTCCATGGAGTTCGAGATCCAGCCCAATGGCATTGGGAAGATGCTATGCGTAGACTGGGGGGTGGTAGGGTGGCCAACCCATATCCAACTGACTTCTTTCCATGGTGGCGACGGCAGATCGTTGCCATTGATGACTACCCCTATGCAGGGATAGATTTTCGGGGGGATCTGGACATGCCATTGCCACTAGGATCGACATATGGAGACATAGGTAACGAATCTCGACCCTCACTCTTTTTAAATTTTTTGAGTTATTTAATTTTTTTGTGTTTTCTTGATTATGTGGAATCAAAAAGACATGTTTTTGCACGACAATACATAGTGACATCTACCATTTATGTGCAGATGTGGGACCATGGCGGCCATAAGGCTTCCCTCATCGTAGACGGAGGGGAAGAGGAGATGACATCACGGGTGTGGATGCGGAGCGAACGCTCCAGAGCATTCATACCAACTTTGTGAGACTGACTCATAAAGTTCCCATGGCACAAGTCGAGGACTTTCCTGAGGCCATACAGCGGCTAGCTAGAGCCGTAGTGACGTTCCATGATCACAACCCTCCTCCTCCTCCACAGGATTAGACACCTGGGAGTGTATATGTTTTGTACTACCGTGTATTATATGATGGTGGCTTCAAAAGCCCCAAATTTTGTATCATGACACTATGTATTACCACATTTTTTATGTATATAAAAAAGTTTTATGGTGATCGATTTATTTATTTACATGTGTAAAAATGTGTTTATGATTAATTTATTATGAATGAAACAAATTCCAATCTAACAAGTAGTTAGCATATTAGTCAGCAACTTGATTATTATTTCTTGGAATGTGTATATATGTTATATTGTCAAATTGTCGTTCTAACAATCTCACACGTAAGAACCTTCTCAATAACGTCGGATCTCTAACATGGTACAAACCATTGAGCTGTGACACTACTAACTCTGAATCAAGACGTACCTCAAGAGATAGAACACCATGTAAAATGGCATCCCGTAGAATCTCAATAATGGCGCTATATTCAGCAACATTGTTGGAAGATGGCCATAGACATACACCCCTTGAAGACAGTACCTCACCCATAGGAGTATAAATCACCCAAGCAGCAGAGGATGAGTGTTGAGTGTGATGGATTACAACATCTACGAATCCTATGTAGGTGGAAGATTCCATTGACATATGCCAAAAGAAATAGAAACTAATCACAAACCCGATCACGATAAGAAAAAGACCTAACTATGCAAAGCTGTACAATAATATACAATAAGCTGTTGAAATATTGTAACTTCGAAGAATATTCTATATGTATCTTTTTGTGGTCCCCGATGGTCCTGTCGGGAGAACCTCTTGTATTACATTGTACCCTGATGCTCCTAATCGGAAGAACTAATAAGAGACATGAGGTAGTCCCCTCTAATTGTAAAGGTGGGTCATCAGCACCCCAGTGTGGTTACTTGATCCTACATGTGTAACTCGAGCCTACATGATTTAACTCGAGCCTACATGTCAAATGAGTTAACTTAAGTGAATGGATGAATATAAATAGAGGTGTAGTGCTCCTCATTTGAAGCACACACTCTCACTTGTATAGCGCATTAGTGGAGAAGAGAAGTAGCTGGAGAAGGAGGAGGATCAGGCTTTGATCTCCTTACTGGTTTTATCTTTTATCTTTTTGGGGCATCTTTATTGAGGAATATTTTGCTGGGTTTTCCCAGGATAAATCTTTGTGTTCCTTTTGTATGGTTGTGCTTGTATATCTTTCAGTGATCCTGTTTATATGCTTTTGTTATGAAAATGAAATGAAATACTAATGTCTTCGCTAAGCATATAAAAATTTAACATGGTATCAGAGCTAACCTAAGAAGAAGACATTGTGCAGCTTCAAAAGCTAGGGATTATTATTTTTTGGGTCTCTCTCCACAATCCATCTGCAAAATTATGCTAGGATGTCTCTCCATTGAAGGGCGCATCTTTCTGTCGAAGCGGAATTCGATTCCGAGCATTTTCAGTTTTCGATGTGGAAATTAGGGCTTTCTATAGAAGAGGAATTTTTAAGTGAGACTAGCATAGGATTTTTCTCCTCATCAAAACCGAAGTTTAGAGACCTGGATCAAGAAATTTTTTTGGGTGAAACTCTGGGAAAGTCAAACCCTAGTTTGACCCCGAGCTAGAAAAACCATAAATACTAAAACTGCTACGTTTTGGTACATTCACTACATTCCGTGATTGGAGAAGGATCAGGAGATGAAAATTGTAGGGGCCAACAATAAATGCCTGCTGAGCACTGTGTCCAAAATTCATCCTCTGATTCTATGTATTCTAGGAGATATGTTCTCTCCAAGTTAGGGTTCCATCCTCTTCCAGAATTCATCCCTAAACAAGACACCTAGGGAGAATTGCAATATCTTGGGATACAGAAGTCCAAATGGAATTACTGAAGATGTTCCAGAAATGGAATGGACTTTAATTTCAGTGGTCCAAATATAATGCTTAGAAGATGAACCAGTAACACGTGGCATGTCGGACAACTTCGCTGTTCTGAACAGTCCTGTAACAGGTCACCTTGGGAAAAGGATCCTAAATCCATAATGGTGAAACAAATTCTGATTAAACCTATGGTTTTGGATCAGGGACATGCGAGGCTAACCTAGTACAACATTTTAGACACAGAGGAGCAGAAATTTCATAGATATCACAGAAACAGTAACAGGAATTTCTACTGAAGAAATTGGAAAATTAGGGCTTCCTGTTCCGAGAGCTTCCCTCCACTGTTTTCAGAAATGGAGTACATTGGACAGCTCCATTTGAAGAGATATATCTGTATAGCCAATTAGATCTGAAATATTCCAAGTTTTTGAAATTAGGGTTTCTGTGACAAACCCTAGATCAGCCAGCTCCGGAACCAGGACGGACACCTCAAATCGGTAAGATCTAATCCTTTGCTATGTTCATTTGAGGTTCTCATTTCAAAGTGATCTATGACATCAGCTTGAGGATAAGCTTGGTGAAGTTTTCTACTTCCAATCCTATAAGTATATGATCTCTCTGAAGAAAATGGATTGGACACCTACATGAGCATAGAGGTTCCAGTTTCAGAGGGAGATGAGGCTAGAAGCCTTTCTCAAGAAGAACTTGGTCAAATCCCAGAAGATCATTGATGATTCAGTTACGAATCAACTTGTACTACAAGTTTCTTCCCTAAATACATCGATGAGGTTTGATTCATTGACCAAGCTATTTGAAGGGAAGAACATAGATTAGAATATGACCTTAAGAAACCAGCTGAAGAATGTGAAGATCCAGAATGCAGAGACCATGCAGTCATAAGGATCTCTCAAATCAAAGAACAAATTCAAGCAGGGAAAGAAGAAGTGAAGAATGTAGAAGTGGTGATGGCCACCTTGAAAGGCCTCCCAAGATCATAGAATTCATTCATTTAAGAAATGTGTTCCAGAAGGAAGTGATTACTTTCAGTAGACTTTAGGAAGAAGAAGAAGATCGTCTCTGAAGATCAAGCTCTCATCTTCCAAAGAAGATCCCTCAATCAATGAGGAATATGAAGATATCAACTCTTGAAGAAATTCTTATCCACCTCAGCATTTGGATAAGAAACGATGCTGAAGAAGAAGATGAAGCTAAAGACTCAAGAAGGAGTATACCCATGAAACAAATAAAGATAAGTATTCAATTGTCATTTCATGATATTGTTTTGTTATACATTTGATTATATTCAGTTGATGTATTTTTTGCATTAATGACTGTATATTGCTAATATGCATGTGATGGGTAAGTAGCTCATGGTGCTATACAACTCTCCATTGCTACTTATCAAACCTCTTTGCTGACATATTGGATTAGTGCACAATCTCAAAAATGTCATGGTGGAAATGGAAGGCATCTAGGAAGTTTATGTGAGATATGGATGAATGTTGTATTGACTAAACAGTTGCATGATGCATAAGAATTTGTCGTTATGCATATGTTTTATGAAATATTTCTAACCATGCAACTGGTGCATTTGAATTGTAGGAAAGGTCATGAACAACCTCCTACAAGAAAAGAAGGATGAGACTTGTTCCGAAGAACAAGTGATGACAATTCAAGATCCACTCCAATAAACATGAATCTGAAGCTCCCAGGGTCAGAGACACCATGACGGAAGAAAGAGCTTCAGAGAGTGGTAGATCCACCTTGAAGGATGAAGACCACCATGGGTACAAGAGATAACTCAAGATGAAGAAAAGAATGCTATGAAAGAAGCTATGATCAAAGAATAATAGTTGATCATGGGGAATGATGTATACGATATGATGGAACAAGTGCACAAAGCAAGGTTCATGATTCTCCCCAGAAAGAATAGACTATGACATGACATACTCTATTGACCAATATATATCAAGCATAGAACCACCTGTACAGAATGAAGAGGGAAGATGATACTCCACTTCAGGGGGAGTGACTACAGAAAATTATATCTGAGTTCGACATGGTATGACATGATGGATAGCCTTGTCATGGATCAATACTTTACCAAGAGTAAAGTGGGTTCCAACCTTCAAGGTTGATTGCAGAAGACTAGGATATGTTGATGACCTGAGAAGACCAACTCATAGAAGATGTTGTGATACTAGAATGATGTTTGGGATATAGTACTCAAACCAGAAAGCAAGAATGTGGTATCTTCCAAATGGATTTGCAAGATAAGATATGTTGCTGATAGAAGTAAGAGTTGTGGCTAGAGGTTTCTATCAGAAAGAGGGAATTAATTATGAAGAGATACTTACTCCAGGAAGCAAGGTACACTTCCTTCAAAACTATCATGGTAGTTTCTTCCATGATGAAGTAAAGACAAGCCTTCCTTAATGGTACGATTGAGGAAGAGTTTTACATCGAATAGTCATGAGGATTTGAAGTTGAATATAGAAGGAATCAAGTATGCAAGTTGAAGAAGGCCCTCTATGGCCTGAAGCAAGCTCCCAGAGCTTGGTATGGAAGAATAGATAGTTTCCTGATGAGCATGGGCTTTGCCAAGAGTAAATTCGATCCTAACCTTTCCTACAAGGTTGTAGAAGTTGTACCTATCATTCTATTACTATATGTGGATGACTTATTCTTGACAGGGAATGAGAAATAGATCATGGAAAGCAAGAAGAAACTAGTAGAATAATTTGAGATGAAAGACCTTGGGTTAATGCATTATTTCCTAGGTCTGGAAGTATGGCAAAGTTCAAAAGGAATCTTTCTCAACCAGGGAAAGTATGTGGTAGAGATATTGAAGAGATTCAATATGTTGAAATGCAAAGTCATGGCCACACCCATGGACTCCAACCTCAAGCTGTTAGCTGATGACTCATTAGAGTTAGTGGATGTGACTCACTACAGAAAGATCATTGGGTCATTGATGTACTTAACAAATACCAGACCAGACATTTGTTTTGATGTGAACACCTTAAGTCAATATCTTGTTCAACCAAGACGGGTTCACCTAGTAGCTGCAAAACATGTGATGAGATATCTGAAAGGGACTATAGACTTTGGTCTATACTATGATGGTAGCCATGAGTATAGATTGTATGGCTACGCAGATGCAGATTGGGCTGGAAGTATTTCAGATAGGAAAAGCACATCAGGTATATGCTTTTTTTTAAGGTCTGCTATGAGTTCATGGTTTAGCAGGAAACAGTCCAATGTTTCTCTTAGCACGGTTGAAGCAGAATACATAGCAGATTGCTCTACTAAGTTGTGAAGCCATATGGCTTCAGAAGCTGATATCAGGTCTCTTTGACCTGAAGATGGACACAACAATGATTCTATGTGATAACCACAGTTGTGATGACAAAGAACCCTGTGTTCCACGTAACACGTAGAAATCCGGTATTTCTACATACAAGATAAGATGAAGATAATGATACTGTAGATGCAGATGGTGGTGATTTAGTATTTCTATACTGAATGTAGAGATGATGATGTTTCAGTATTCCCATATTGAAGATATAGATGATGATTCTTTTAGTATTCACATACTAGAGATACATATGGTGATAGATCAGTATTCAGATATTGAAGATGTGGATGATGATGTACTGACAAAGGCTCTGCCTCAAGTAGAGTTCAGACACTTTCGAGACAAGCTTGGTGTTGTTTAGAAAGACTGTCCTCGAAAGGGGGAGTAGTGATGTTGCAGTGGGATTGTATCATCCCTCGGCATTTTCCCTAAAGTGATCTGGAGACCTCGGTCCTCGAGAATGAAGAGGGATTGTATCATCCCGGGACATCTATCCATAATAGATCCGATGACCTCGGTCCTCGAGAACATGGCGGGATTGTATCATCCCTGGGAACTTGCCCTAAAGTGATCCGGAGACCTCGGTCTTCGAGAATGAAGCAGGATTGCATCATCCTTGGACGTAAGTCCTAAAGTGATAGGGAGTGATTATCCCGTAATTGTATCCGGTGACTTCGGTCGTCGAGAATGTGGTAGGATTGCATCATCCTTGGACTCAAGTCCTAAAGTGATAGGGAGTGATTATCCCGTAATTGTATTCGGTGGCTTCGGTCGTCAAGAATGTGGTAGGATTGCATCATCCTTGGACTCAAGTCCTAAAGTGATAGGGAGTGATTATCCCGTAATTGTATCCGGTGACTTCGGTCGTCGAGAATCTGGTAGGATTGCATCATCCTTGGACTCAAGTCCTAAAGTGATAGGGAGCGATTATCCTGTAATTGCATCTGGTGACTTCGGTCGTTGAGAATGTGGTAGGATTGCATCATCCTTGGACCTAGTCCTAAATTGATAGGGACTGATTCTCCCGTAATCAATCCGGTAACTTCGGATGTCGAGAATGTGGTGGGATTGTATCATCCCTGGACTTTAAGTCCAAAATGATCCAAAGACTTTCTGTCTTTGAGTTGTGGATTGCAGGTTGTTGCTGATGATGATGATGCCGTACTGATCAAAAGATTAGAGTATGATAATGATGACGTACTGATCTAAAATATCGGAGTATCATGATGACACACTATGATTATGATGTTTCTGATTGAAATATCAGAGTATGATGATGATGTTTCTGATCGAAAGATCAGAGTATGTTGATGATGTTTCTGATCGAAAGATCAGAGTATGATGATGATGTTTCTATGTTGATGATGTTTCTGATCGAAAGATCAGAGTATGATGATGATGTTTCTGATCGAAAAATCAGAATGTGATGATGATAATGATTGACAGATCAGAATATGATGATGATGATGTTGCTGCTGATCGAAAGGGCAAAGTGTTGATGATGATATTGCTGATCAAGAGGTCAAAGTACTGAAGATGTTGCTGCTGATCGAAAGGTCAAGGTGCTGAAGATGTTGTTGCTGATCGAAAATTCAAAGTGCTGAAGATGTTGCTGATCGAAAGGTCAAAATGTTGAAGATGTTGTTGCTGATCGAAAAGGTCCAAGTGCTGAAGATGTCATTGCTAATTGAAAGATCAAAATGTTGAAGATGTTGTTGATCAAAGACTGAAGATGTTGCTGATGATGAAGACTGAAGATTGAATATGAAAACTACTTGATGTTGAAAAGATTCCAATGATTTATAGATGTGTTACCCTGTTGATGTTAATGATGTCCCCTATCTCTACTCTTGTTGTTGATGATGTTGTTGTAGAATACCCTTCTCGTTAAGGGGGAGTGTTGAAATATTGTAACTTTGAAGAATATTCTATATGTATCTTTTTGTGGTCCCTGATGGTCCTATCGGGAGAACCACTTGTATTACATTGTACCCCAATGCTCCTAATCGGAATAACTAATAAGAGTCATGAGGTAATCCCCTCTAATTGTAAAGGTGGTTCATCAGCACCCCAGTGTGGTTACTTGAGCCTACATGTCAAATGAGTTAAATTAAGTGAATGGATGAATATAAATAGAGGTGTAGTGCTCCTCATTTGAAGCACACACTCTCACTTGTATAGTGCATTAGTGGAGAAGAGAAGTAGCTGGAGAAGGAGGAGGATCAGGATTTGATCTCCTTGCTGGTTTTATCTTTTATCTTTTTGGGGCATCTATATTGAGGAAGCTTTTGCTGGGTTTTTCCCTTTAGGGTTTTCCCAGGATAAATCTTTGTGTTCCTTTTGTATGGTTGTGCTTATCTATATTTCAGTGATCCTGTTTATATGCTTTTGTTATGAAAATGAAATGAAATACTAATGTCTTAGCTAAGCATATAAAAATTTAACACAAGCATCCTTGGCTAAATATCATGCATAGTATTTTTTGAGATAGAGCCCATTTCTAGGCTCCTCCAAAGCTGTCCCTTCGTAATCCACTAACTCATAGGAACCCTTCTCTAACACATGCTTAACCACGTAAGGACCATGCCACATAGGATTGAATTTCCCTGCCCCCAAGGGTTCTTTCGATTGATCCCACAAAAGGACCAAGTCTCCTTCACTAAACACTCTTGGATGGACAGACTTATCGTACTGGACCTTAACGAGATGTTTATTAACCTCTAGAGCCACCAAGGCATCCCGACACTGCTCATCAAGTTGCTCAAGGGCCAAACGCTCCTCCAAAAGTGAAGTGTCTGGTAAGAGTTCCACAACTAGCTTCAACGAAGGAATTTCGCATTCAACTGGCAATATCGACTCCACTCCATGTACAAGCTGATATGGAGACAAACCAGTGGCAGTCTTAACAGTGGCTCGATATGCCCACAAAGCAGGATATAACATAATGTGCCAATTCATCTTGCTTTGTACGATGGTTCGTTGGAGAATGGATTTGAGTGATTTATTCACTGCCTCTACCTGTCCATTCACCTGAGGTTAGTAAGAAGAGGAGTGCTCTTGCTTATACCCTAACTTGGATGCCAACTCTTCCATCATACATTTCTGAAAGTGCGAGCCATGGTCAATGACAAGCTCTTTCGGAATCCCGAACCGAGTAATAATTTGGTTGATTACAAAGTGAGCGGTTGTCTCACCGTCGGATTTTACTGTAGGCATAGCCTCAACCCATTTCGTGAAGTAATCAACAACCACTATAATATGATGGTGCCCCCCAGCCGAAGCTGGGTTGCAATCCATAAAATCGAGCCCCCACTTGGTGAAGGGAATGGCAGTGATAATGGGATGTAATGGGGCAGGTTTCGATTGCATTTTAAATGCGAACACCTGGCAAGGGTGGCACCTCTTGACTACATCAACACAATATTTAAAGATCGATGGCCAGAAATAACCCACTCTCAAAAAAATTTGAGCTGTAAAAAGCCCAAATAAATGACCACCACACGCCCCTCCATGGCAATCATTCAACACAACCTCAGCCTCGTCATGAGTTAAACAACATCGTAAAATGGAATCCACCCCATGGTGGTACAAAGTATTGTCCACTATAAGGTAGTTCTTAGAGACGTGACGTAATCGTCGTCGTTCATCTCGCAAGAGGTGAGTAGGGGTCCTCTGTGTTTGTAGATATACTATGATATCCCCATACCATGGGTCTAACATTGAGATTAAGAAGATCTGTTCGTCGACAAATGTATCTTCACAAACAAACTCCTCGACCTCGCTCGGGAAATCCGATATAAGCTCTGCAAAGATTAAAGATTTCTTCGATTTTGCCGAAACAAACTCGAGATCAAACTCTTGCAGAATGACAATCCATTTATTATATTTTCCCCCAATCATCCTTCATGTGAGGACAAACTAAAATGGATTGACATGGGCCACAACCAAGGTCTGGAGAAGGAGAATATAATGTCTCAAATGCTGAACTGCATGTACGGTAGCTAAAGAAAGCTTCTCAACATGAGAATAATGAATCTCTGCGTCCATAAGGTTTTGGCTCAGATAATATATGACATGCTCTTGGAGCTCCTCATCCTCTTGAACCAAAACCATACCAATCGTCTCTAAAGACGTGGACACATATAATAAGAAATCACGTCTATAATCCGGAGGACTAATCACCGAGGCCGATGCTAGGGCTCGCTTAAGTGCATCTAAGGACTCCTGGGCTCGCTCATCCCACTCAAAGGGAGTATCCTTCTTCAAGAGACGCATGAAGCCTCTAGTCAAATTGGAAAAGTTGACAACAAATCTTCGTAAGAAGTTTTCCATGCCTTGCAAACACTGAAGATGACGAATATTCTTTGGGGGAGACAACTGAAGTATTGCCTCAACCTTAAAAGGGTCGACTCTTATACCCTCTTTCAAAACGATGAATCCTAACAAATGACCTGACTTCACACAAAAGATGCACTTATGAGGATTTAATCTAACTGAATAGTGGCGGCATCTTTCGAATACCAATCTCAAGTGATAGGGATGACACATTCTCATACGAGAATGAGCAGTGAGGTCATCCAAAAATACTTCAATAATAGATTTGAGATCATGGAAGATCAAGGTCATCACCCGCTGAAATGTGGCTCCAGCGTTTTTAAGGCCGAAAGGCATTTTTCGATATGCAAATGTTCCCCAAGGAAAAATAAATGCAGTCTTGTGTTGGTCCTTAGGTTTAATCTGGATTTGATTATACCCGAAAAAGTTGTCCATGAAGGAGAACACCTCGCTACCCGCACACTCATCCAAAATCTGATCTATAAATGGTGTGGGGAAGTTATCCTTAGGATAGGCACAATTCAAATCGCGTAAATTAGTGCATAGGATCACTCCTTTCTTCTTATCCACCGGAATGGGATTTGAAACCCACTCCGTCAAGGGAACGAGATAGATGAAACTGGATTTCAACAGCTTCTCTATCTCTACCTTAATGGCAGGTTCTTTCCTAGGATTCATGGCACGTAAATGCTGTCAAACAGGCTTAGCATTGGGGTAAGTCTTAATCTCGTGTTCGACAATCCAAGGGTCAATACCTGGCATCTTGTCATAAGACCAAGCAAAAATATCACGAAATTCCTTGAATAGCTCGGTATATTCTAGAATCTCAGCATGGGAACATTCTGCCCCAATATAGACATTCTCTATTGTGCCAGGATTGTGAGAAATGTTGATAGGAATCATTGCCGATATGTTCGCCATGTTTCCATCAGCCATCGGACTAGGAGAGCTTAATGGAACCATAGGACTACCAACTTTCTGACTAAGAATCTCCCTATAATCCTCATGCTCCAAACGGTCAAGCACTGGAAGGAAGAAAGATCTATGATGAAGTTCCTCCCATGGTGGCTCAACTCCCGACATAGCCTCGATAATCGCTTCATCTAAAGGGAAAACCATATCGAGGTAGTCATGCGCATGAGAAGACTGTACTGCCCATGCCGGAAGCACATAGGGGTCTTCCTCCTCCGTCCGCGAAGAGGAAGAACAAGGCTCTGCAACACTCTTGAGATTAGCTTGATAAGCTATCATAGCTACAGGCAATGACATGCTCGTCTCGATGGGCTCACTCGAAGTACTCAGTGTAGGAAGAATCCAAGGATCTTCCATATGGGTCGTGCGAAAAGATACCGAGGTCGTAGATGTTGAAGCCTCATCGGAACAGGATCCTATCATGAGGACCGATGCAGGACAACTAAAGCTTCCCATGAGGGATGGATACATGCCTACACCCACACTCCTAGTTGCCGGCTAAGAGTGCTCAACGATCGGGATCATAGCTCCCAAAGATGCGGTAACAGGCGGATTCTTGAATGCCATTTGATCAATCATTACAATATTCCCATTATGTGGAAAGCATACAACGCGGAACAAGGAAGAAGCAACGGCTTGCATACTATACATCCAGTTCCTACCCAGCAAGAGATTGTAGTCAAGGGGCGCATCAACCACCTCAACCTCTATCGCAATGGTCTTCCCCCCCAAAAGGACTTTAAGAGAAGGAAGGATACCGTGCGGCCTAAAATATCTCCCATAAAACGTAGTTAACATAGTCGTTGATTTAGACAGCTCAAGAGAACCTAGACCCTTCCAATAGGACAATGACATCACAGAAGCCGCAGCGCCCTTGCCAATCACAGTACGCTTGACGATCATATTAAGACATTCTATGTGCACCAAAAGAGACACATAGTAGGGCAAGCGAGGCTGTAGTACTGCGGTTTCAAATTTGATCACCGAGGAAGAATCATCTCCGTTCACACCAAGGGCAGAAAGCAACGCCTTCCTTTGCGAAGGAGAACTCTGAAGCACTTCCAATGCAGACATCACACAAGGAGTGTGGCCCAAATCCCCGACAACTGAATAATTCTAGGCAGCTCAGGCATTTGGATTATGCCCAAAACGCTTAAGGACTCCCTTAGGAATGTGAGGTGCAGCCACAGGTTTATCCGTAAGTTTCTCAATATGCAAAGGAGACCCTAGTGGATCAGGCTCTTTGCCTGGGCTGGGTTGTGACGAACTATATTCTTTCGCATGAGTCACAACTTTCACAGCACGGACCATGAAATGCACCCATGAGCACTAGTCTCTAGTGGATCATTCTCACTAGACTGGTCATGGGACTTCAAGTTCATATTCTGGTTATGCGGTAAAGGGTTCGTTAGCACAGCTGGGCCTTGTGCTAAGAATCTCGAAGCTTCATCAATCCGAGGGCACAAGTAAGTGAGGTGATCGTCCTTACATAAATTGCAAGGGAACTTAACCTTACATTTGGATTGCTTGTCCCCCCCATCATTTCTACCGTTCTTGTCATTATTGTTAGCATTCTCATTCTTATTCCCACCCTTTTGATTATTATTCTTACCCTTTTTTCTATTCCGCCTGGGCTGCTGGTTACTCTTCTGGTCCGTCGATTGCACAGAAAGTACATTCGCCGTTTGGGTGGGTTGAGATGAAGCCATAGCTTGTCCCAAAGCATATTGGTTGATTGACAACTGACCAACTTGTTTTGCAACCGAATCTACAGGTTTCGCACTTGCACACCCCACAATGCCATCGACATGTGGTCCAGGTTTGACTTTGGGATCGAAACTGGAACGAGGATCATTGGGTATAATCTCATACAAAAAACCGGACTAAGCATAGATCAAGTCCAGTTCCTGTGCCCTAAAAATTGCTTGTTCCTCATTCTATACTTCAGATGTGGAAACATCCTTCGCTATATATGGCAATAATGACTTGAGGAACCACTCGAGAAGGAACTCCGATGGTATAAAGGCTTTAACTAATCTCTTCTGTCTATGCCACTCTTGAATATGATAAGAGATAAGGGTGGATTTATCTTGCCGAAATGTTAACAAGAGTTCAGTACCAACGTCATAGCGCATTGGTAGATGGAAGTGATTAAGAAAATTCATCGCAAGGTCATCGAACACCGTGAAAGCACCCCTAGGTAACTCTATATACCATTTTGCAACAGGCCCTGTGAGGGTGCGTTGAAATAGTCTCAAGCAGACTGAGTCCTGATGTAATGAATTCGAGGAGCACCATAGGTGAAACGTAGTAATGTGTTCGCTTGGATCCTCTCCCGGTTTGCCTTCGAACTTAGGTATGTTCGAAGGAAGCTTGGTAGCGCCAGCCGGGTCATGTGCCATAGCATCGTTCCTAAGTCTCGATAAGTCAGGAATATTAAGCGTCGCGGGGAAAGGGAACCTACGATGATGAGGTCTATGGACCATTCCCTGGTTCATATAGGGTTGATTACCACCATGGCCTTGGCCATAGTGTCCTCCTCCTGTCTGACCCGTATAAGGTGGCGTGGAAGTACCATAGTATGGTGGACCTTGACTAGTAGGAGCTACAAAGCCATAATTAGGAGAGTAAGCAGGTTGTTGATACCTGGCTCCATAAGGTGAAGAAACCTGTCCATACTGCGTCCCATAATAAGGTCCATAGGTCATCGCATGCGATGCCCCATGAGACACTCTGTAGGTAGGAAGATACGCTCCGGAAGTAGGAATATACATACCGAAAGTAGGGATATATGCCACAGAAGTAGTAATCTGACCTCTAGAAGCATGCACATAACCTCCTGAAGCAACGGGCGGTATGTAAACTTGAGACACAATCGTTCTAGTAACCGCAGTACGAACCTGACTCATAGCCATGTGCCGACTCGAAGGACCACGTGAATAAGTTGGAGGATGTACATTTGAAGAACTAGGGGCCAAGGACGAAGGAATCTGAGTAATAAGATATGTACTACCGCCTATCGTCACTCGTCTCGGGTCTGGTATCCTAATTGGATCGCTAACTCTAGACCTAGGAGGGATATAAGATGTAGCTTCCACCACTGGGACGGAAGGTGCAATGTGACTAGTGCTCCCAAACCTCTCCGCATGGTAAGGAATGAGAGTGCCCCCAGGCATAGTGCTAGGCTCAAAGTCGGATTCGACATGAAATGTCAAATCCTGCATAGGAAAACCAGCCGTACTATAACTACCATAGCTAGTAGTGGTGGGTTCAAAATGAGTCTCGGTGTCCTCCAGCATGCCATACCGGTAATGCATCAAAGGGGAATCAGCCCTAGAGTGATTAGGTCTATCATGCAAGGCTCCTATCTCAGAAATCATAGGACCTAACTTAGCTAATTCGGGTGAAGGATCGTACATAGGAGTGAATTCCCCATCGTCTACACATGAATGGGAGGAGGTGGTTCAGGAATATCCTCTAAATGATCTCCCATGGTGTGTGAATCAATGTGTGACATAGTCCTCCTGGACAGTCTAGGTCTCTCTCCCAAAGGAGGAGGAGAAGTAGAAGGCAGAAGCCCTGCTAAACGACGAGAATGGCGCGGAACCGCACTCAAATCCACAATGACTCAAAAAATAACAAAGACTCTCTATTTACGTCAACCCTAGGCCAACTAGCGTGCACAGAGCAATCACTAATAAAATCTAAATCCAAATGAAAGCAAACAAGGGCTGGATAAGTGAGCTCCCGAATGAAGCAGGTATGTCTCACCTAGGAGAGGCTTGAGACTCCCATACACAACAAGCGGAGGTACGTAACCAATTATTGTGGCCCTCAGCTTCAATGCGTAAAGCGATTGTGCTGTCCGACCCCAACCTGGTCGGGACACCTGCAGAATAACCTCTACAAGCACCCCCTTGATATCCTAGGTAAGGCCACTAAGGTCACCTCAATATAATCAATGCTCAGGCGGACAGTCGCAGGCGGGATTGACCGTATGGGCAGGGTAGCAAATCCCGAAACTCTCGAAAGAGCCCCCAGATACGAATACAATCCTAGAAATATCTCTGGTGCTACTCAGTTATGACTAGGGGTCATCCCAATCAATAACTGCTCACACTGCCTCGTGCTTAACTCCCTTTTGAGAGGAGGATCCTGAGAACAATGGTTATACCAAGGATTTCACACACTCACCTGGACAGACACCTAGATGTTGTTGTTTAGTGATCTTGGAGAATTAACTTACAATGAACTATTCCAAGATCCTAAAACCTAATCTTGTTGGTGCACCCTAGAAAAGAAAAGAGTGTAATTCATTTTATTTAGCATTGAATTTAGTTGGCTTTATTACTCAAAAATAGGATATGGTCATGCAACTAATGGTGTTATGACACAATTAGAAGTAAAATGCAAACCTAACAATCAATGAAAATGCATTGTGTCCATGAAAACAGGGTATGCTACTACGTGAAATGCACAATTCTTCTTCAAATGATGAATGCAAATTTTCCTATATGAAGTCCTGACTAGTACTGCAAAGCAAATCTAGATCTAATGCAAGTACAATGCAAAGTGCAAAATGCAATGCATGATGATAAGCAAATGTTTTTGGATTTTTTGAAAATAAAAGAGATGCAAAAAGCAAAAGAATGACTCTACGACCCTGAGACTCTGCAAGCACACATAGACAGCATTCAAGCAAAGCACTAAGGTAAAAGAACTCTAATGCACTAATCTCAAACAAAAAACCGAAAATACCGTGACAAGAACTTTCCTAAAAAAAAAATTTAGGCTAAAAAAAAACGTTTCTGGTCAGAAACAAAGGTCTAAACAGACTCAGGCAGTGCCAAAGGAGACTCAGCAACTAATAGAATTCACCCAGCAACCAATTATCTTCAACAAAAAGGCAAAAGCAAGGGTATACGTGATTGTTCGCAGTAAACCCGCGTGTATACGCAGAAATCGCAGATCAGGAAACCGCATGTATAGGCGACTGTAAATCAAAAACCCGCATACAGGAAGAAAAGGTGCATAAAATTAAGGCAAGCAAGCAGGCTGAGACAGACTTCACACCAATCAGACTCTACCAAGCATACATGCCCCCAGACCCGACACAGAAACAAGAGATAAAGAGCAATTCAAATACATTGAATGCCGAGAAATCAACCCCCAAAGGAAAACTACTAGGAACTCCCCATCGGAGTCGTCAATTCTGTTACAGAGAGAAATTCCTATGGCTTGGGGTACCACAATAGACAACTTGACTCCAGAAATCAATCTTTCCCAATATGCAATAGAAATTAAATGTCTAACACTAAACGATCAGACCTCGTACCTTATTCCGGACGGTTGAAGTAGATCCCCATTGAGCTTTCCAATCTTCAGCTTGAATTGTAAACAATACAAGCATACTATATATCATGGTGTTAGATCTATTCTAGCATATATAATCAATAATGTAAAAGCATTTGACATATTCCCATGGATAAAATATTCATTCAAATACACATCATTGGACAGGAAAAGATATTTCTATTAATATAAATCAGAGATTACAAGATAGATACAACCTCTGACGGCACGTCTGCGAATCGGAGAAACTGAATCCCCCACTTGGGCCTCCACCACTTCAATCCTCCATCACTCAATAGCAAGCTCACTAGCAAAAGGCAAGCTTGGGAAGAACACAACAGTGCTCCAAGGGACAAAGGGATGCAGACTCAAGCATAAGTTCCATCAACAATGGACTATAGTTTCTTTGCTCTCAATTTTCTCTTGTGCCTTCAATGTACCAAGGGGTTCCTTATATAGCTTTCAAAGGGATACTGAAAGGTCAAATATGTGCGATCTCAAGGCATATGGAAGGCCAGGAGTCAAATGAGTCGGATCCATGTCAAGGAAAACTCCAAAAGGATTTGGATTATGCACACATCCCGATGTACGCAGTTATATGGGTCAAACCCGCATATGTACACGGTTATAGGTTTAAAATCTGCGTATATCATTTTTCATATGTTTGTGGGGATGATCAAGGAAACATCAAAGGAAAAAAAGTGGTCCATGGGGTCTAATAAGTCTGCAGCGGGACAGGGGAAGGCCATACAAAGTGTGATTCACCTAGAGTGGTGAAATCCACTATAACAGTGTGTGATAAATAGAGAGGCTCAATATCTATTTATATTCTTTCATTCACTTGAATCCCACTCCAACATGTTGGCCTCACTTAACAATTACTTACTATAGCCGACATCTCTAGGAGTGTCTAATAACCCTAGTGCCCCACAACTTGTGGGGACTTTTCCTCCTCCAACCAACAAAGAGGGTTATCCTTAACACAATGGTGGGGACTATTTCCCTGACTTACAATAACTCACCTAGGGTCGACTTTTCTAGGATAGTCTAATAACCCTAGGGCCCCACAACTTTGGGGACTTTAACCCTTGACCAATAGAAGGGTTACCCACAATGACTTGACATGACTTGTTTACATTATAGAACCTCTCGATAGGAACATCGAGGCATGACATGACTCAAATACATTACAAACACATCCCCGAATAAACATCGAGGTGCAATACATGAGATATGCGGATGAATACATTCTGAAGTTACAAATACATCAACAGTACCTCTCTACTTAATAGCAGTCTTTCCCCCTGTCTTGTTCATATATGAATCCATAGAACTAGAATTTGTTTTCTCATCCTTAACTTGATTTTCCACAGATTTCAATGCTTTATATTGTTTATATAGTAAGGAAAAAAAATTATATATGCAACCAATCATATTTATACTTTCATCATGGAGGAAACAAAAACTGTTGACTGCATTCAAATGCAAGAATACATTAAAATTTAAAACATTCTAATTGTTCTCCATACCTTTTGTTTATACTCATTTGCCTATGTTTCCGCATTCATAACCAATTTTTTAATATGGTTTTTGCACTTATTAGTATGCATGATAAGGGAGATTGAGGTAATGGCTTGTATCAATGAAATAATGTTAAATTTGCTAAAACAGTTTCCATTTAACAAGTTAGGTACCTACATATATTTTTCTTCAATTTCTTTTTCTAGGAAATTTAATATGGTTGTGTGCCTCTCGCATCTCAACCTTTCTACCTAATATAGCCCTGAATAGGGAACAATCACGACTTATAAATGATTTGGCCATACATAAACAAACAAGAAGTATGCATAAATCTTAATTCTATAGGAATCTGCACCTTGTGTTTTCATTGGTTCTCTCCATTGACTTCCTTGAGCTTTTGATTATGCATTTAGCACCAAGAGAGTTACATCTCTATTTATTGTAATCTCTCTCTTAGTACTTATTAGATGCAAGGTTAAGATGGATTTATGTTGGTAGATAATACAATTCATACCTTTCAAACACAATTCAAACTCTAATTTTTTTCATGACACTTCTACTTTCCTCAATAAAACCTACCTATCTTATTTATGTAGCGAGGGCCTCAAAGGAATTCACTAAATCTGAGCTTACATATAAATCTTGAAGGATTTTTAAATGCACATCAAGACAATAAGATATATCAAGATAATAATAAGTGTTCATTCCAGTAATTGAATTTTATATCCCAAGTAAATATGTTTTCATAATCTATAAATATGTAATGGGTGTAAAGGTACATATTAAACTCTTCAAGATGACTTTATAGCCTTCTCATTTCTTTTAAAATTTGGCAGACATGTAATAGAAAAGACATGCATGTTTATGCATGTAATGGGTGTAAAGGTACATATTAAACTCTTTAAGACAACTTTACAACCTTCTCATTTCTTTTAAAATTTGGCAGACATGTAATAGAAAATACATGCATGTTTATGCATGAAGTTTAAATAGTAGGATATGTTTTAGAGTTCAATATGATGTCAAACAAGGAAGGCACATCCCTCTTTGGAGGTTAAAACTTTTTATTTAAGAGTTAACAATGTTACCTTTTAGAATTCAATGAACTACTCATAACCAGTTTTAAATAGAAACCCAAACTTATATGACTAAGAATCCTTTAAGAATATTAATTTCAATGTTTTAGTCAACAAGATATTATGCACAACTTACATTTCTAATATCTGAATTTCACTCAACAAAATGATATATTTCTAGATGACACTGAGTTAAAATGCTTATAGGCTTAATGTTACATAGAGCCTTGATATTAATTTAGAGAACATAAAAGCATGATGTTATCTACTGTAAATGCAATCACCTCAACCATGCAAAAGGAAGTACTTTGCATTGAAAATTTAATACATTATCTAGTCAATGGGGTCATAGTATAGTGGTGAAGGTAGATGCATGTTAAGAAACCCACTAGGGTTCAATTTACAAATGAGTTAGGGCCATTTGCAATATGGGATGATTTTGACAGATTAGTACCCTCCTGTCATGGAAACTTAACTGAACATAAGTGATTGAATTTACTATTTATTGGTTTCCCCCAAGGGTTTCTTCATGCACACAAGATGACAACCTATGATGCCCAAACTTATTCAAATTGTAAAAAAAATCGCATTCCAATCCTACAACATATCACTTTTTTGTTACCACAATGTCTTTTCATCATTATACCAATTATAACATAATAACCAAACATGAATTTCTGACTATTGATTTGTTCTCGATGGAGTATACATGGAGAGTCAAAGACATAAATGAGTCATCTTTTGATTGAAAAACAATTCTATGTAATTACATGCTTTTCATTACCTCCAATGAATAATGTAAGATTTTAAGGGTCATTGTAAAACATTATCATCATGTTTTGAAAAGCATTGCATGATTTATTCATTATTTGAATAGCAATGCAGGGCCTTCTGCAGGGATTAATTGCATTCATTCCTTAACAATGGTAGAAAAACTCTCTCTTCATCATTTACAAAATAGGATTTAACTTACTACATGTGACACCTTCTTAGTGTCAAAGATCATCGTTCTTTGTTGACTTCGTTATGTCCCTCTCTTATACCTTGATAGGCTCATCACTTACCTAATTTAGACAGTGGCATGTTGACCAGTAAACTTTAGATTTGGAAGCTGGAGTAGATATCATTGTTTCTCATATTGTCCCTTAACATTAACACTGTAAACTTGGCCAGATTTTTTGTGAATGAAGTTGTAGTCACTACATCCTAATGAAGGATTTCATCCTATGTATTTTTAGTTTCTATCATAATATTTCCTTCTTGCTAACTTAGGATGACCCTCTCAGATAACAGTTTAGTCCAGACTTTGTACAGAAAGCACATATCAGTTTTTATTTTAGGGATTTTTAATGTCTGTGGCCCTTTGACATGAAATTTAATCCAATATCAATAGTTATTAAATATATAAAAAATGAAAATACTAGATTGGGATTATGCTTTTACAATAATTAATTAAGTAATCCTTCACTTTTATTAGTGATTTGGTCATACTTCTACCTGACTAGAATTTTTGAGGCACTTGCAACTAAATATGAATGGTTTATTTTTATTTTTGTAGGTATTATAGTTTAGCATCCTCCATGGTACAAAATGCAGAGTGGGAGAATGCAAATAATATCACCTTGTTGAGAAGGTATGGAATCAAGCAATATAGATTGTTTATAATAGTTAAGTGATGACTTATTTAAACTTGAGCTGACAATTCTTAGATTCATAATGTTAATTTACTTACCAAAGAAGCTATTGAAACTTACGTCATGATAATCATCATTCTATTCTTTGCTGAATACCTTGTTGAGGCCTAGAAAATCGCAGGCAACAACAACAAGGGATTCTCTCCAGTAAATGTTCCCAACTAGACCGTTACTGTTTGGTATGGGGAATCCGTCCGGTTTACGGTCCGGCTACCGTAGGTCAAGTAACAAAATAAAAAGGTTTTACCGGTTGTGGCCCGATCCACCATGTATGCTTTAGTTTTTATATTAAAGTATGAGATGCAAGTGCCTATCTAAGAATGCAAATTGATAGAGAATATGAGGAGCAGTCACAATGTGATGCACAGGTTCTTATCTCTCGTCTTAAACTCTCTCGCATCTAAATCACACACAGCAAGAAAACTAAAAATAACTATCTAACCTATCCCTAGGGAGAAACATTATCATTCATTAATGAGTAATGTGTTTTGCGCATGCATTAAGAAAAATCACAGATAGCTGATACTTATTTCAAAACACATGAACATTTAAAGATATTTGAACAACCAGATAGCCAATTGTTTATGAAC
Source organism: Pseudotsuga menziesii (assembly GCA_001517045.1). Classification (NCBI taxonomy): domain Eukaryota; kingdom Viridiplantae; phylum Streptophyta; class Pinopsida; order Pinales; family Pinaceae; genus Pseudotsuga; species Pseudotsuga menziesii. The sequence continues at coordinate 22,020 of LPNX010972109.1, forward strand.
AACATTCATTACTCATAGTGGAAAATTCATAGAATAAACTAGAGAGCATTCATATAAGAACATAGGTTCGAAGAGTCAGAATGATCTCACAGTTCATGGACACAAGACTGAAAACGAAATAGTTCACATTCAGCAAATCCATGGCACAGCATTTGAAAAATTCCACAAAGCTTTCTCCAATAGGAAACTTGTAATTTCTTTATGCAAAAGGAAATAGTTCTTCTTACATCAGATTCTCACAAATCTGTCTAGGAAAAAGTCCCTTTTCCCTCTAATTCTCCTATATTTATACAAACAGCAAAACCTTTGGGTTTCCCCCCCAGGTGACCTTTGGGCTCCCCCAACCGTTTAATCTCACAATTTTGTCCTTTGTGAGTGCTCATGATTCATACAATATTTTACATTTTAGATTAAGATGTACAAGCACTTTGTAAAAAGGGACCGGCTTGGTAACTGACGAGCCATTTCCAAGCCTCTGCTACTATCAATTCTGTTCAATAACCTGTTGATCTCAACCTTTCACTATCTTCCTCTATGAGCAACATCTCTACTTCTAAATTTTCTTTTAGAGACGTCTTCTTCACAGCAACAATCATCAAACTGGATCTGAAAAATATTCTAAGTCTGTATACAGTTAAATGAAAAACTCAACATTAATATGGACATCATTCAAGAAAACGTAAACCACACTATTAATGAGACTAAGCATCAAACATGCCACCCTACGCTATGTTCTCATCACAAAAACCCCAAACAAGAATTAAAAACCGCCGCCGCCCAAAAAATACGGTAAAAACACACACAAAATAGGCAGGAAAACCCTCATCGACGGGAAAAAATCACTAAAGCATTGACAGGATAGTCTTATTCACAGTCGCAACGACGGGCTTCAGACAGACAACAAGTTCCACGAGACTACTAAGTCTATCGGCATCGGAAAGACTAAATACTATAACATCAGACAGAAAAATCTCCTCATTGGTGAATGAAACGACATAAACATCGGGTGATTAGTTCACTAAAACTCCGCAACGGCGGAAACTGCATCGACTAAGGGTTTCATAGTCAACATAAAACATCGACGGTCGACAACTCTATAATTCGGATGGTTAGTTCACTCCGGAGCCACAATGGTGGGCATCTAATAGACTACGGGTCATGGTAATCATAAAACCAATGGCGATCAGAGCAATTATATGGCAGACGTTTAGTTCGCTCGGGAGCCGCAATGGCGGAAAGAAATCAGACTACAGTTTTTTATCAAAGTCAAAAAACTTTTCGATAGCGAAAAGAAAAACAATAAAACATGAAATCGACGCGGGTAAACCTTAATCCGTCGGAACGTTTATTATTGATCCTGCGAAATGGCGGCTCCACAGATGACTACAGTTCCAAAAAAAACTTCAACTGTCTTCCGATAGTGTTAAAAAAAACATCGCAAATTAAATAGTTGATCAATAAAACCAAGGAATCAGCATAAAATAAAACTATCCATCGGGTCATTCATTGTTTAGCCTCCGCAAGGGTGGCCGCATAGAGAACTATGGATGCAATGCACTGTTCAAAAGACTTCTGACAGCGAAAAAAAAAACTTCAAGTTCAAGTCAAACAAAATATAGTCATTCAAATTTCTGAAAATGGTAAACAATTTACCCCAACTCAAACTCAAGATTCAAACTGTAGCAGAAGACAACATAGTTCAGCAATTAAAAACAAATCCAAGCAAGACAAAATTTAAAAGGAGGGTCCAAAATTTAAAAAAATTGGGAAACAGTTGCAGCTGCAACAATTGGTGACTACCTGGTGAACCCAGATCTCTGGACAATTTCTTCCTTACGTAACAGATTGTTTAACAATAAAACCAACATGTTGAATTCTTCTAGATGTCTATATTTCCCAAATCGAAACTGTATGTACTTTTAATCATTGATGATAGTCCAATTAGGAAAATGGAAACCAGGATTTCCAAGTCAAGATAACTCTTTTGAGGCCAGGAATATGAGTTTCATTTATTACCTCTGTCTTCAGGTAGCTTCCGGCTTGGACACCACAGGATTGTAACATATGGTAAACAAAAATATTCATTTGTTCCTCATTCCTATGCCATTTTACACTTTGTGTGCTTTTGGACTTTTGTCCTTTCTTTTGAGTCCTCCTGCATGCCTTTCTTTCTAAATTTTTATTCAGGCTCCTCTATCCATAGTGTCCTTTTGTGTGAGAGATGTATTTAATTTTTCAGCTCACGGGTGGAGAAGAACTTTTGGCAATTTTGTACGCATATGATTCAGTACTTTGTTTTGATACATATTGCTTTCTTAGGAGTTTTTGGCCTCATATTTTCCTTTTGGCTTTCAATTCTTGGCATGGGATCATTTATATATAATATATTGTTTACCCTGCTTCCTTCCCATGGGTCCGTCACTATAACTCCTTAGGAAATTTTTAAATGTGAGATCGATGGAGCCTTGAAATAGTATTCCAGACCTTTTGATCCTGAGTTATTTTACAGGGATTAAGTAGGACTTAAATGTGTTCATAGCCATTTAGGAAAAACTATTAAACTAGAAGAAATTCGTTTAGATAAAACAATAGTACACAATCTTACACTCAAGGACTTTAGTTAATCCAGAATCCTGATGCACCAATTGCAACCAAAAGTTTACCTCTTTTTATTGAAATCAATCAAAATCTACATTGAAAACAAGCAAAAATAAAATAAATCAAACAAACAATCAAAATAAGTTTAATTATGTACAAAACAAAAACAAAAATCAGGAAAATAACGTTTGAGAACTAAACCATTAATTGGTAAGTTCTCTTCCCACCCCTATAAATCTTGCAATTTATAGGTTGAGGGGCCAAGTTTTGCTGCAATCTAAAAAGGGTCTGCCCATAACTGTTGAAACTTCGTGTGCTTCCCCTTCTCATCATGCGGGTGATCCCACTTAAGAACAAGGTCTCCCACTTCAAATTCCTTTGTTCCAGCTTTGTGCTTATCAAACCACCTTTCACTGCTTCATGTTGTTGCTTAAAACATTCTTTGGCCCTGGATCTAGACTCTTTCGCCTTCAAAAGATTATAGATTCTAATTTGCAGGATTTCGTTATCTGTGCCTCTAGACTCTTGGGCTATTATGGAAGATGGTAGCATAATGTTAGGAGGAAGTATAGCCTCTTTCCCATAAACAAGGGTATACGGTGACACACCTAAGGAATTATTGGGTGTGACCCTATCAGCCCAAAGAGCGTTCGGTAGTGCTAAATGCCAACTTCTCTTGTTTTCTATCACAGTCTTTTTTAAGATCCTAATCAGATTCTTGTTTGTAGATTCCGCAAAACCATTCCGTTGGGGGTAGTAGTTGGTAGAATAATGCAACTTAATTCCTTTTTCATGAGCAAATGCAGTTAATCTAATAGAAGAAAAATAAGTAGCATTATCGAAAACCAGCGAAATTGGAACCCCAAACCTGGTCATAATATGGTCTTGCAAGAAATCCATGACCGCATCTTCATTGACCTTATGTAGCGGAATGGCCTCGACCCATCTAGTGAAGTAGTCAGTTGCCATTAAAATATATTTGTGTTGCAAGGAAGAATTTGGTTTTATTTCTCCAATGATATCAATTCCCCACTGCTCAAATGGTTCCGTTATCATCATAGGCTTCAATGGTCCTACTGCTTTGGCTTGTCTTCCCCCACACCTCTAGCAGATATCACACTTTCTAACATGGGCATGAGAATCCTTGAACAGCGTGGGCCAATAGTATCCAGCTCTGAGAATCTTGTGGGCTGTCGTATCTCCAGAAAAATGGCCTCCAACAGGCCCATCATGTAACTCTGTTATGAATTTTTTTTTTGCGTCTTGTTTCTCTAAGCATCTACGAAGGATTCCATCATAATTCTTCCTGAATAAAATTCCATCAATGATCTGATATGCAGCTGATTTAAGGCGCAACGCTCTTCTCTGTTTAGAATTCCAATGTTCTGGCAACAATCCTTCTTGAAGGTAATGAACAAGGTCTCGATACTAGGAATATAGAGCTCTGAAAAGAGGACATACATCCATCATATGTAATTCGGCTTCATTTTCCCAATGGTTTTCTTCATTGTTTTTACCTTCAGCCATTAATTTGCATAGTCCTTGTCCTTTAATTATGCACGCTGGTTTGAATTCAAGGTCATATTCTTGTAAACTTGTTACCAAGTTGCCTCTTCTTTCTCCTAATTCCTTTTGTACAAAAAGAGACCTCACAACTGGGTGTGGAACTATTACCTTTGTCTGGTTCTTAAGTATGTACGGCCTGAATTGTTTTACCACTTTGAAGACTACATAAGTTTGCTTATCTACCACTGGGTAATTCAATTCGCCCCCCTGTAGATTAGTAATCATGTCTAGAACCGAAGGCCTGAAAAGTAATTCAATAGAACACTTGTTATTTGTAGGCACAAGCCTTGCAGCCGAGGTAGCTAACAAGTCAGTTGTTGCATTCTTAAGTATGTTGATGTATATGTAACTTCAGAATGTATTTCACTTGTATTTCTTATATATTGTAACCCGATGTTTATTCAGGGATGTACTTGAGTTATGTCATGCCTCGATGTTCCTATCGGGAAGGTCTATCATGTAAACAAGTCATGTCAAGTCATTGTGGGTAACCCTCCTATTGTCTAAGGGTTAAATTCCCCGCAGTTTCGAGGCACTAGGGTTATTAGACTCTCCTAATGAGGTCGGCCCTAGTAGGGTTTTAGTCATGTCAGGATTAGTATAAATAGAGAGCTGGACTCTCTATTTATCACACAACTTATACACACTCAAGTGTAGCGCATAGTTGAGGAAGGAGAAGACACTGGGGCTAGACAAGAAGAAGGTTACTGCTGTCAGGAGATCACTTATTGTTTTGGGACTTTTCTATTTTGGTGTTGATTCTATCTCTGAGGAAGTTGTGAGGTTTTCACCATTTATGGTTTCCCCGAGGATAAACACTGTGTTCATTGTCTCTTGTGTTTGATTGCTGTGCTTGTTATTCTCTCAGTAAAGATCCAAATATAATGCTAGCTTAATGATGAAATTCTAACATGGTATTAGAGCTAACCTGAGAACAAGACATTGTGCAGCTGTGGGAACTAGGGCTTCCTAGTTTGTGGATCTTCCTCCACAGATTTTCAGCTAAATTAAGGTGGAACAACTCTCTTCCTTAGGGTGCATCTTTCTATCGAAAGCAAAATCCAATTCTGAGGTTTTTTAGTTTTGGACCCAACACCGCTGCTGAAAATTAGGGCTTTTCATAGAAGAGGAATTTTTTAGTGAGCCCAGGCCTGGATTGATCTCCTCCCCAAAATCAAAGTTAGGGATAAATTTCAAGGCATTTGGGTGGACATAACTCTGGAAAATAAAAACCCTAATTTGCTACTGAACCAACACTGTAGGATTTCAGCTCCAAATCTAGATCCGACATCTTGACCTGGTAAGATCTAAATATTTTGTCTTTCCATTTGAGGTTCTTAGTTTAAGATGTCTCATCATACCAAGCTTGATGAAAAGCTTGAGGGAGCTGATAACTTCCGAGCTTGGAAGTATAGGATCTCCCTGGTCCTGGAAGAGAATGAGTTGGACTCCTATATCAACGAGGAGGTTCCAGTTCCAGAGGGAGATGAGGATAAGGCCTTGCATAAGAATAAGTTGGTTACGGCAAAGAGAGTCATTGCTGATTCTATCAAGGATCATCTCATACCATAGGTTTCCTCCCTCAAGACACCTAAAGCTATGTTTGATTCCCTAACCAAATTGTTTGAAGGGAAGAACATAAACAGGAAGATGACTTTGAGAAACCAATTGAAGAATGTGAAGATGCAGAATGTTGAGACTATTTAGTCTTACTTTACAAGGGTCTCTCAGATCAAGGAGCAGCTGGAAGCAGTAGATGAAGAAGTGGAAAATGCAGAAATTGTGATGACTGCCTTGAATGGTCTCCCTAGATCATGGGACTCTTTCATTCAAGGAATCTGTGCCAGAAAGAAGTTAGTCAAGTTCAGTAGAATATGGGAAGAATGCTCTCAAGAAGAAGCTAGGACAGCAGCTCAAGAACATAAGATGGGTAGTGAATATCAAGCTCTCACAGTTCACTCCAAGAAAAACAGGAGGAGCAATTATCACTCCAAAGGTAAGATCTCACACTCTAGAAAATATCTGAATACTATTAGATGTTACACATGTGATGAGAAAGGTCACATATCTAGATTCTTCCCTAACAAAATAAATCTAAATAAGAAGGGAAACAAGAGAAGACATCATGCCCATGCTGCAGAGGATGATGAAACTTCCACAAAGAGAATCAGACAAGAGAGTGATGACTCTTCAAGTGAGGATGAATATGTACTAATCTCTGCTCTCACGAGAATTGTTTCACATGGAAGCAATGATTGGCTTATAGATAATGGTGCTTCCAAGAACATGATGAGATTCAAAGAATCATTTGTGAAGCTATCTGAACATGAGTCACCTCACAAGTGAAACTTGGGGATGACTACCAGTATCCAATAAAAGGTAGTGGTGAATCCTTCTATAAACTAGACTCTAGAAAGTCTTTGAAGATGAAGAATGTATTATTTGTTCCAGGACTAAAGAAGAACCTCCTCTCCATATCTCCATTGGATGCAAAAGGAATGAGGTTTGCTTTTGTAGATGGCCAAGTTCTTATGTGGCCAAAGGGAAAGACTTTTGATGATGCAATAGTGATTGGAGAACAAGAAGGAGGTCTATACAAGTTGAAGGGCCAACCAGATCAAGATTTGGTTCATGACAGTAGAACCAAATGAACTTTGGCATAGAAGGCTTGGACATGTACATTACAGAGCACTACCACTTGCAAGCAAAGTTGTTGAATGTATTCCAGAAATTCAAGCAAAACATGAAGGGGTCTGCAAAAGATGTGTGAAAGGAAAGAACACAAAGAAGACATTTCCAAGTAGCGAGAGAAAAGCAAAAGGAATATTGGAAATCATCCACTCCGATGTATGCGGACCAATGTCATTAAGCTCACTAAGTTGGTATGTGTACTATGTTTCTTTTATTGATGACTTTTCTAGGAAGACATGGATTTACTTCATGAATAATAAAGATGAAGTGTTTATCAAGTTCAAGGAATTCAAAGCCTTGATCGAGAACCATACTGAAAAGAAGATCAAGACTTTTCGATCAGACAATGGCAGAGAATTCACTTCAAATGAGTTCAAGTAACTATGTAAGGACTCAGGGATTAAGAGGGAGTTCTCCACTCCTTACAATCCACAACAGAATGGGATTGCAGAAAGGAAGAATAGAACCATCACGGAAGCTGCAAGAGCTATGCTTCATGATCAAGATCTTCCTATGCATATTTGGGTAGAAGCATCCAAAATAGTAGTGTATGTACAGAACCGTGCTCCACATAGAGTACTTGAGAACAAAACTCCTGAAGAAGTCTTCTCCGGCAAGAAACCAGAAGTCAGCCATCTCAAAATATTCAGTTGTACTGTGTACATACACATTGCAAAAGAGAAGAGAACGAAATTAGATCCTTCAGGAAAGAAGGGTATATTTGTGGGATACTCTAAAATCTTGAAGGATTACAGAATATACTTCCCAGGGTTCAAAAATATTGACATTACAGGGATGTAACATTCGACGAAGATTCAGCCTACATCAAATCCAGAAAGAAACCTGCTGAAGAACCTGAAGAAGCAGAAGCTCCCAGAATTCATGATACAATCATGAACGAAGAAACTCAATAAGAAGATCGAGAATTTGAAGAACCACAAAGACCTATAGATCCACCACAGGAGAAAAATCCTCACAAGAGGAAACCTGCTTGGGTACGAGAGATTATCCAAGGTGCGGAAAGATCTGGGGTTCCAGAAGAGAATCTCAGAGAAAGAAAGAGGACCGGATCCTGTTCCAGTTATGTAGCTTTACTATGTGAATTCATTGATAAAGAACCTTCCAAATATGAAGAAGTGGCAGAACGGAAAGAATGGAAGGATGCGATGATCGAAGGGTATAAATCGATCATGGAGAATGATGTTTGGTATGCTGTCCCAAGACCAGAAGGGAAGTTAGTTGTAACTTCCAAATGGATCTATAAGATCAAGCATGCTGTAGACGGTAGCATTGAAAAGTATAAGGCAAGATTTTTGGCTCAGGGTTTCTCTCAGAAAGAAGGAATAGACTATGAAGAAACCTTTGCACCTGTAGCCAAATACACTTCCATCAGATCGGTACTTGCTCTGGCTGCAATGATGAAATGGAAGATACACCAAATGGATGTCAAGACTACTTTCTTGAATGGTGTAGTAGGAGAGGAAGTGTATGTGGAGCAGCCACTTGGTTTTGAGACACATGACAGGGAGTCTCATGTGTGTAGATTGAAGAAAGCCCTGTGATGGTTTGAAACAGGAACCTAGGACATGGTACGGTAGAATTGACAGCTTTCTATCTAGTTTGGGCTTTACCAAGAGTAAAGCAAATTCCAACCTTTACTACAAGGTGGAATATGGAAACCCGGTGATACTTCTACTATATGTAGATGATCTGTTTGTGACAGGTATGGATGGGTTGATTGCTGATATGAAGAAAAAGCTTGTTGTTGATTTCGAGATGAAGGACTTGGGAATGATGCATTATTTCCTAGGTATGGAGGTGTGGCAGACTACAGATAGAATCTTCCTTGGACAAGGAAATTATGCAGTAGAGATCCTGAAGAGATTTGGGATGATGGACTGCAAGGCATTAACCACACCTATGGCATCAAACCTCAAGCTATTGAGTGATGCTTCATCAGAGATAGTTGATGCCACGATGTAACATCAGATGATTGGGTCCTTGATGTACCTGACGAACACGAGACCAGATATTTGATTTGCTATGAACACCTTGAGCCAATACTTGACAGATCCGAGACATGTTCACTTGACTACTGCAAAGCATATTCTAAGGTACCTAAAGGGTATGGTTGACTATGGGCTCAAGTATAAGGCTGATCAAAGGATTAACCTAGAGGGTTATGTTGATTCAGATTGGGAAAGAACTGCCATCGATAGGAAGAGCACTTCAGGGTGTTGCTTCAGTTTGGGATCAGGTGTGATCTCATGGTTTAGCAAGAAGTAATCCTATGTGGCACTGAGTACAGCTGAAGCGGAGTATGTTGCAACCTGTTCAGCTAGTTGTGAGGCAGTATGGCTGAGGAAGCTACTATCTGATTTATTTGATCTCTAGTTAGATGCTACTTGTATATACTGTGACAACCAAAGTTGTGTAAAGTTGTCAAAGAATCCAATATTCCATGACAAGTCGAAGCATATCGAGATCAAGTATCACTATATCAGGGATATGGTGCAGAGAGGAGTAGTGAAGCTCCAGTATGTTGTGATGGACGAATAGATAGCTGATGTGTTGACTAATCCATTGGCTAGGGTGAAGTTTGAGTACTTCAGGGAGTAGCTTGGTGTTCACTAGATCGAGGTTCCTCCCAAGAGGAAGTGATGTGTCCGTGTCGAGCCCTTTTGACATGGTGAGAGGATTGGTTCCTTCCATGATCAGATGTAAGTGTTGTGCCATTCTGACATGGTGAGAGGATTGGTTCCTTCCATGCTCGGATGTAAGAGCTGTGACATGGTGAGAGGATTGGTTCCTTCCATTGTTAGGTATATGTGGATGCCACATCCAGCAAGAAAAAGGGCTGGCTCTGTGAAGACACATATACTATGAAAAAGGACTATCTCTGTGTAGATGGCAAATCCAGCATGAAAAAGGGTTGGTTCTATGAAGACACATCTAGTATGAAAAAGGACTAGCTCTGTGTAGATGGAACATCTAGTATGAAAAAGGACTAGCTCTGTGTAGATGGCACATCCAGCATGAAAAAGGGTTGGCTCTGTGAAGACTCGTCTAGTATGAAAAAGGACTAGCTCTGAGTAGCTGCCACATCTAGTATGAAAAAGGACCAGCTCTATGATGCCTCATCTGGTATGAAAAAGGAATCGCTCTGTGATGCCTCATCTAGTATGAAAAAGGACTAGCTCTGAGAAGACTCATCTAGTATGAAAAGGACTAGCCCTGAGTAGCTGCCACATCTGGTATGAAAAAGGACCAGCTCTGTGATGCCTCATCTGGTATGAAAAATAGCCAGCTCTGTGATGCCTCATCTAGTATGAAAAAGGACTAGCTCTGAGAAGACTCATCTAGTATGAAAAAGGACTAGCTCTGAGTAGCTGCCACATCTGGTATGAAAAAGGACCAACTCTGTGATGCCTCATCTAGTATGAAAAAGGACCAGCTCTATGATGCCTCATCTAGTATGAAAAAGGAATAGCTCTGAGATGATACATCCAGTATGAAAAAGGACTGGCTCTATAGAGGTTCCTATGACGAGAAGAATCAAGAGATAGCACCTGTGATGATACCTAGTGATGATCCAGATCCAGTGATGATGATCCAGCAGAAATGATCCAAATCGAGTGATGATGATCTAGATCTAATGATGATGATCGAGCAAAAATGATCCAGATCGAGTGATGATCTAGATCCAGTGATGATGTCCAGTGATGATCTAGATCCAGTGATGATGTCCAGTGATGATCCATACCGAGTGATGATCTAGATCCGATGATGAAGATGACTTGAAGATGAAGATGACTTGAAGATGAATAATACTTGAAGATGATGAGGACTTGATGATGATATAGAAGATACAAAGAATAAGACTTGTGCTGAAAATTGTGTCGAAAGAATACCTTCCTAGTTAAGAGGGAGTGTTGATGTATATGTAACTTCAGAATGTATTTCACTTGTATTTCTTATATATTGTAACCCGATGTTTATTTCGGGATGTACTTGAGTTATGTCATGCCCTGATGTTCCTATCGGGAAGTTATATCATGTAAACAAGTCATGTCAAGTCATTATGGGTAACCCTCCTATTGTCTAAGGGTTAAAGTCCCCGTAGTTCCGGGGCACTAGGGTTATTAGACTCTCCTAGTCAGGTCGGCTCTAGTATGGTTTTAGTCATGTCGGGATTAGTATAAATAGAGAGTTGGACTCTCTATTTATCACACAACTTATACACACTCAAGTGTAGTGCATAGTTGAGGAAGGAGAAGACACTGGGGCTAGACAAGAAGAAGGTTACTGCTGTCAAGAGATCACTTACTGTTTTGGGGATTTTCTATTTTGGTGTTGATTCTATCTCTGAGGAAGTTGCGGGGTTTTCACCATTTATGGTTTCCCCAAGGATAAACACTGTGTTCATTATCTCTTGTGTTTGATTGTTGTGCTTGTTATTCTCTCAGTAAATATCCAAATATAATGCTAGCTTAATGATGAAATTCTAACAAAGTCTAGTAATGGATAAAATATTAAATGCATAAAAATTTGTCAGCAAATCCCATACTTCATTCTGATAAGATTTTAAATGAGGTGAGATGCAATGTATCTATTTTTGAATCTATTTTACAATTATTTCAAAATCCCCATATACTTTCATATTTTCTACTTTTAATTCAATTGCTTTTCTTAGTCCTTGAACTAATGCTTCATATTCGTCTATGTTATTGGTACATTCAAACTCTAATCTACATGAAAGAAAATGTTTATTCTTCTTTGGATCAATCAGGACACAACCAGCTCCTGATCCTTCCAAAGTTTTAGATCCATAAAAAAAAGCGTCCAAAAACTATCTACTTCTATTGTACTTGAATCAACGACTACATCTGAAACTAATTCTACTATTTTATAGTCAAATTCATCATCCCGTGATAACCAAAGGAGATCGGGCTGTGTGTCTGGTGTGCCATTGACTTCTTCCGCTTGGTAGTTTCCCAGTTCTAGTTCAATGAAGTAATTCCCCAATACAGAATTCACTGGTTCATTCTTACCCTCCAGCTAAGTAACATTGTGCTTCATGTGGGGTTCTCTTAATACTTTAATTTGATTGGGACTTCCCTTATGAGGTAACCACAGATGTGACCAATCTGAAGAAAAATACCCATTTAGCTTTGCTGACCAATCTCGACTCAAAACAAGTCCATAAGCTTCAGGTATGTCTGCTACTACAATATCTATGAAATTCCATACCTTTTCATTTGAAGATAGTCGAATCAAACCATCCTCCATTTCCCCAATTACCTTCACATTTGTTCTGTCTAACAGAATCACCTGCCAGGTAGATGGTTTAGGCTGTCCATTTATCTTTTTGCAGACTGAAAGCGGCATAACATTTACTGATGCCCCTGAGTCCACTAAACAATTGTGTACGTTATGGTTGAAAATTTCGAAAGTCAGGAGAAATGGTGGAGTTTTGCATTTAGGCTTGCCTCCCACACTTGCTTCACCAATTTCCTCTTCTTCCAGTTGATTGTCAATGGGAAACATTTCTTCAGGTATCTCAAGTGCTTTTAACAATATTTGTTTCTGCTGAGGCATATTACACATTTCAAACAGTGAGATATTTTCCTTAGCCCTCTTAATATCTTCCACAATGCCATACTCCATATTATGCTCTTTGAGATTATTTTTTACATCATCAGTCTTCTCTTCAATGGGCTTGACAGGCATGTTGATTTTCTTTGGATCCTGACTCGTAATGGTGAATTCAGGTATTTTATCAGCTGTGGTGCTTTTCTGAATTTTCTTTATGTTTTCTTGAAGTCTCTTAATTTTTGGGATTACCGATCTATCTTTACTTAACAAGCCTTGACTTCTTCTTGTCACATTTGTTTCTGTTGTTTCTTCCTCTTCTGTATCAAAAAGTGAGACACGGTCCCATAAAACCAGAGCATCATCCTCTTATTTTTCTGTGAGTTTACTATTCTTTTCTTCTTCATTATAAGATTCTGTTAATTTAGAGTCCAATAGCTGATTCATAACTAATGTCATCGAATTTATCCATTGAGGACAATTTTTTCAGAATGGGGTTGTTGACGAAAAGTGCAAAAGTTATCCATACCTACCTCTGTTAAGTTCATTGTTGCAAGATTGTGTGGAGGAGTTTTATGTTGATTGTTGTTCTCTTTCCTCTTATAGTAAGGCTTAAAAGATTTATGAGTTTCCTTTTCTTTTTCCAAATCTATTATTCTGTTAGATAGCTTCTGCATCATTTTTACCATCCCCTCAAAGTCATGTGACTGCTCTTCCTTAGTCTTAGTAAATAATAAGGCTTTCTTACCAAAAGTTTTTTCTCCCAACTATTCAGGATAGTCTTCTATGCTCTCTCTTTTAGCTTCTACTCTCTCAGCTTCTTCATAAGTTTCTAATAATGTGGGTTTGACTTTCGTCTTGGAAAACATGGCCAAATCAAGCCCTAAAGCTGAAGTATAGTATTCGATCAGAACTTTATCAGATGGTTTATCAGTTGCAGAAAAATTCTTAAGATAAGCAGCAAACCTTTGGGTGAAACTATGCACTTTCTCTTTTCTTTCTTTCTTTAAAGCACACAACCCTTTCATTAGAGTTGCGTGAGTTTTCTAGGCTGCATATTTATTTCTGAATATCCTTTCAAATGTGTCCCAGTCTGGGATTGAGTTTGCAGGCAGAGAAAAATACCATGAGGCTGTTGCTCCTTTAAGGGTATGTGGAAACAATCTACAAACTACATCTTCATGATCTCCATCCTTTAGCCCTTCTATAGCCAAGTAAAATCTTTGCAAATGATCATCTACTAAAATATTTTCACTTGGGTCAAACTTGGGCAGCATTTTCTCAAAAGCCTGAGGTAAGTCATGTAAAGGAGGTGCTAGGTTTAGAGGTGACCTAGCCTTCCAAGCAGGTGGTGGATTCGGTGGATTCGGTGGCTGATTTGCATTTACTCCTACCTTGAGTCTAGGTGGAGAATGAGGTGGTGAATTAATAGGAGTATGAACAGGTGAATAGTAAGGAGTCTCTGGGCCTACTTGATTCAAAGGCTGTAAAACTTCCTCTAAGGCTATTTCTACAAGTTCTTCCAAATCTCCAACCAACACTGAGTCTTCCAATATAGGACGGTCTTTCTTTTTATATTCTCTTCTGGGTAAGTCAGGGATAATTGGTAATCCTCCAATCCTTTTCACATATTCCCTAGTATGTCTTCTCAGATCATTAACTACTTCGTTATTGACAGAATACAAGTGATCTTTACCCTTCTCTTCAGGAATTGGATCGGGAAACAAACTGTTTTAGAACTGTGTCGGGTAGAATAATCTCAAGAAAATGGGTTTCCTCGGCCAGCCATGCACTAGCGGCCCTCCTTCTAGCTCCAAAAATTGTTGAGGCCTGTAAAATCACAGGCAACAACAACAAGGGATTCTCCCCAGTAAACGTTCCCAACTAGCCGGTTACTGTTTGGTATGGGGAATCCATCTGGTTTACAGTTCAGCTACCATAGGTCAAGTAACAAAATAAAAAGGTTTTACTGGTTGCGGCCCGGTCCACCATGTATGTTTTAGTTTTTACATTAAAGTATGAGATGCAAGTGCCTATATAAGAATGCAGATTGATAGAGAATACGAGGAACGGTCACAATGTGATGCGTAGGTTCTTACCTCTCATCTTAAACTCTCTCACATCTAAATCACACACAGCAAGAAAACTAAAACTAACTATCTAACCTATCCCTAGGGAGTAATATTATCATTCATTAATGAGTAATGTGTTTTGCGCATGCATTAAGAAAAATCACAGATAACTGATACTTCTTTCAAAACACATGAACATTTAAAGATATTTGAACAACCAGATAGCCAATTGTTTATGAACAGCATTCATTACTCATAGTGGAAAATTCATAGAATAAACTAGAGAGCATTCATATAAGAACATAGGTTCAAATAGTTAGAATGATCTCACAGTTCATGGACACAAGACTGAAAATGAAATAGTTCACATTCAACAAATCCATGGCACAGCATTTGAAAAATTCCACAAAGCTTTCTCCAACAGGAAACTTGTAATTTCTTTATGCAAAAGGAAATAGTTCTTCTTACATCAAATTCTCACAAATTTGTCTTGGCAAAAGTCCCTATTCCCTCTAATTCTCCTATATTTATACAAATAGTAAAACCTTTGGGTTTCCCCCCCGGGTGACCTTTGGGCTCCCCCAACCATTTAATCTCACAATTTTGTCCTTTGTGAGTGCTCATGATTCATACAATACGTTACATTTTAGATTAATATTTACAAGCACTTTGTAAAAAGGGACTGGCTTGGTAACTGATGAGCCATTTCCAAGCATGGGCCTCTGCTGCTATCAATTCTGTTCAATAACCTGTTGATCTCAACCTTTCACTATCTTCCTTTGTGAGCAACATCTCTTCTTCTGACTTTTATTTTAGAGACGTCTTCTTCACAGCAGCAATCATCAAACTGGATCTGAAAAATCTTCTAAGTTTGTCTGCAGTTAAATGAAAAACTCAACATTAATATGGACAGCATTCAAGAAAACGTAAACCACATGATTCATGAGACTAAGCATAAAACATGCGACCTGCATTGTGTTCTCATCACAAAAACCCCAAACAAGAATCAGAAACCAACGCCGCCCAAAAAATAGGGTAAAAACACACACAGAACAGGCAGGAAAACCCTCATCGGTGGGAAAAAATCACTAAAGCATCGGCAAGACTACTAAGTCTATCGGTGTTGGAAAGACTAAATACTATAGCATCGGGCAGAAAAATATCCTCATCAGTGAATGAAATGACATAAACGTCGGGTGATTAGTTCACTAAAACGCCGCAATGGCAGAAACCGCATCGGCTAAGGGTTCCATAGTCAACATAAAACATCGGTGGTCGGAAACTCTATAATTCGGATGGTTAGTCCGCTCCGGAGCCGCAATGGCGGGCATCAAATAGACTACGGGTCTTGGTAATCATAAAACCAATGGCGATTGGAATAGTTATATGGCGAACATTTAGTTCACTCAAGAGCTGCAATGGTGGAAAGGAATCAGACTACAGCTTTCGATCAAAGTCATACAACTTTCCAATAGCGAAAAGAAAAACAATAAAACATGAAATCGGCGTGGGTAAACCTTAATCCGTCGGAACATTTATTATTAATCCTTCGGAACGAGGGCTGCATAGATGACTACAGTTCTGAAACAAACTTCAACTGTCTTCCGATAGTGTTAAAACAAAACATCACAAATTAAACGGTTGATTAATAAAACCAAGGAATCGGCATAAAATAAAACTATCCATTGGGTCATTCATTGTTTAGCCTCCGCAAGGGCGGCCGCATAGAGAACTATGGATGCGATGCACTATTCAAAAGACTTCCGACAGCGAAAAAACAAAACTTTAAGTTCAAGTCAAACAAAATATAGTCATTCAAATTTATGAAAATGGTAAACAATTTACCCCAACTCAAACTCAAGATTCAAACTGTAGCAGAAGACAACATAGTTCAGCAATTCAAAACAAATCCAAGCAAGACAAAATTTAAAAGGAGGGTCCAAAATTGAAAAAAATTGGGAAACAGTTGCAGCTGCAACACACCTATTTGGGCAGCTTCAAGGTCAAGATTACACCATTCTTTTCTCTCACTACACAACGAGTGTATGCTAATCTTTGCACATAGGAGTCATTTTTGGTCAAGTTATTTAGTCAGTTGGAATGGTCCACAGAAGTAAATGAGTTCATGAAACATTTGCCGGCATGCTCCCACAGTGGTTATCTATGGTTAGGAACAAAGTTACCAATCACGGTTAATTTGATATCCCAAATCACTGGCTTACCCAAGGTAGGGGTCGACCTATGACAATACTTCCAAGGCAAAGATAATGACAAGAAGTTGGCAGTAAGGCTGTGAAGAAAATATGGCATCGTCAAAGATAAACAAGCATATGTAATTGATACTATCAATGACCAGGTAGTCAAAATTGCAACAAATTTGCTGGAAGTAAAGGTAGTTGGGAAGAACCATCTGAATCAGTGCATGTTGGGGGTTATCGCATCCGCAAATCAATGCGCAGCGGGCATATAGATGAATTGGTCTAATGTTCCTATTTGACAAACTAATGGAGGATGCTATGCTTGCACAAGACACAGGGAATCCATTCACCTACTCTTGGTTACTCATACTCATTGCATTGGTTGGCTGGATGGAGCCAACACATTATCAGGGAATGGAGATTGATGTCGTCAACATCTGTCGAGGTGCATGGTATAAAAACTAGTGGGTGCTCAATGACAAGGAACGTCAAATAAGCAACAACATTCAATTTTACTTGTATATGGATGCACTGCGAGAGGAAGGAGTCAAGGTGTCGCATCTCACAGACTAAGAGACGAAGAAATATCAAAGGATCACACGACGAACGACAAGGCCCCATGCCATACATATTCAAGCATGAGAATATCTAGAGTAGCAATGGATTATGACACAATATAAGCTGATGTAGGAAGAGCTCGATGCCATCATCGAAGAATGGGCCCCAGAATGGAAAGTTTGAATAAGCACAAAAGAGTCATTGGAACCAGGAAATGGACCAACCCCATAGATCCCGAACGAGCAGGATAAATCGAAGGATTCAAAAGAGGCATCGTCTGCAACTCTGAGAGAATTGGAGTTGGAGAAACCACAAGAAGAGGAGTGGATGAAGCGTCGGTTCGAGCAAGGGGAGGGGAGTAGCACCACAAGGTTCTTTGATGACCAAGTAAACAAGGTATTGGCTGAAATCACTATGGTGGCCAACGAGAATGAAGAAAAGGTAACGTAGCATGAATCAAAGTTAATGTAGCCCATAAATATGCTTCCAATGCATGTGCTAGAAAGACTTCGGCTCGCAGTAAACAAATAAATAAGAGATTGTGAAGCGACAATCCGCGATCAATTGGTTTGGTCCAAGCAGCACGCAGAAAGTGATGAAGCGAAACTTCAGCGCCTCAAGGAGGAAAAGGAGATCATAAAGGAGAAAACAACGACATTTGATGACAGGAAAAGGATGGAGAGAGAAGTATCCATGGCCTGCAAAGAGATTCCAGACATTAGTCTGGAAATGTTTGTAGAAGCAAAACTATTGCGACTAGGGAAAATCGCCACCAATTTTAGGAAGGAAAACAAGTAGTTTCATGCACAAGCGGTACCCAGCACACCATCAAAGTATCTCGCAGAAAGAAGAGGAGAAATTTAAGATACCACAACAAAAATTGCAAAATGTGAAAAGGAAGTCTAGATGATTGCAGAAGAAATAACACAGCTTTGGGGGAGTTTGGTGCAAGATGAGCAGCTACACCAACTGAAGGCACAACTTGGTGAAGCATAGGTGCAAGTGACAGCACTGAGGGGATCACTCAAAATGATGCCCCCACTTGTGCATGTGACCAATGCAGTGAACCTCAAAGAGTTGCAGCAGCGCATCAATAAGGTGCATACAAGGTACCCGCAGAGATCAACACACTTGGATGAACTGCAAGTTGCAGTAGTGTTAGAATAATCAAACCCATAGTATTACCCACTTAGACATTAATTCATTTATTTTTGTCTTATTTTCCTAGTTCATGAGTCCCACCATGTGCAAGTTGCTAATTTCCTATCCATAGAGGTCAAAATTGCCATCTTTGACTCATGTAGCACTTGGGAAAGCCTTAGGAATCAAATCTGCTTTATTCCTGGCCTCCTAGGCTCCCTTCTGCTTTTTCTGCTTTATTGACTGCTTTTTCAGTGTTTTAAGGCACATAGGAAAGCAAGACTAGGTGAGGTGAACTTGTTTTTTCCCCTTTCATCCTCCACTCTTTCCTCCATGAAAAAGCATGTATGAGCTGCCATTTCACCACTCATTAGCTTGCCTATGCGCCCTTGCCAATTCGTGAGCCTCATGACAGATTTGGGATCAGCTTTTTACACCTATGGGGGATTTGCCTATTTTTTGGTAAGCCTACTTTATGCTAGTTTTGGATTCCTCCTTATGCATTCGACCCATTGATGTATTCTATATATTCAGCAACCTATGTTATTACAGGGTTGGCTATTGTACACTGAGTTAATATAATTTTGTGTTACAGCTCCATTTTCAGTCTCCATTGTTGACAATTTTGCATGATCAATTGTAATTTGTTGTGAGTGAAATTAATCTATTGCTGGTCAGAATTTCTACATGGTATCAGAGCCATTGTAGGTCGTTACTCTCCTTCAAAAATTGTTTTGCAGGTTCGACATCAAGACTGGGAGCCTTCTACTGACAGTCGGGACAGATTTTCTAAAGCTATGGATTCACAGAAAACTATCTTGACTCCCTTCAACTATTTTGAATGGAAAGCAGAGATGGAGATCTTGTTGAGAGCGAAAGGCCTCTACAGGGTGACTATGGCTACAGAAGCAGAGCCCAATGCAGCTGTAGAGAAGATCAAATGGCACAATCAGAGAGATGAGGCCTATGCCCTCCTATGTCTCAGTATTTCCTGAGACCTCCTTTTCCATCTTGATGGATTAACTTCACCGGATCAAGTATGGGAGAAGCTTTTTGATCTTTTTGGAAAGACATATGAGATGAGGGGACATCAGATCGAGAATGAGCTGATTTCTCTGAGTCCCAGTAGATTTGAATCCCTGCAGCTATATTTCTCCAAGTTCAAAGCACTAGTTTTGCAGCTGAAGCAGTGTGGTATCGAAAACAAAGATGATCACCTCATATTGTCCATCCTCTCGAAGCTAGGACCTGACTACTCAGTCTTTGTTTTGACCTTCTATGCCACAAAACTCACAGCTCGAACCTGGAAGATGCCTAGCCTTGCAGATTTCATGGAATCTCTCACACAAGAACAAGACAAGCTGGTGATGATGGGCACCATCAAACCTTCCAAAGACCAAGCTCTGGTTGCTGGATATTCGAGGGTGGATTCTAAAAGCAAAAAGAAAGCTAAAAATCCACCTGAGCAAAGAAGAGACAAGTAGCAGTCTCCGGAGGATCAACAAGGTCCCAAGAAAAATACCCAGAAGAAGAAAAACAAAGGTGAAATGAACAAGTGCTCATACTGTTCAAAGGGCAATCACACTGAAAGCTC
>LPNX010972132.1:0-55512 GCA_001517045.1 Pseudotsuga menziesii
CCGAGGGGTGTTATTGGAAGCCTATCCCCTCGATCCTACCTAACTACAAAATTCTTTTGGGTTCCTCAAATGAGGTTATTATGTTGGTTGAGTTAGGGTAGATTTTAATTCTCACTTGATTTTAGGGACAGATTGTGTGCATGTGATATGATGAATCTACAACAGCTACTCAATAATGTATTAAAAACTGTAAGAAACTGTAACCATGCAAACTTTTTGCTGAAATAAATAATGCTGAAACAGTGTGAAACAAAGCTGTAAAACAGGGAGCAGGAGTGGCTGCAGGGATGCAAATGGAACAGGTGGCTGTGCAAGTGCAGGAAAAACAGAGGTAAATCAGCTAGGTTTCTGCGTGGCAAATAAGGGCAAAAACTGGGCGCAGATCGCGGGTTCCTAAATGGCAGCGGCGGTCGAAACCGCGGGTTCTGGGAAAACAGGCGCGGTCGAGGTCGCGGGTTCGGCGCGGACAGACGCGGTCGAGGCCGCGGGTTCAGGGCGAACAGGTGCGGTCGAGAACGCGGGTTTGGGGCGAACAGATGCGGTCGAGGCCGCGGGTTGGGGGCGAACAGACGCGGTCGAGGCCGCGGGTTTGGGGCGAACAGGTGCGGTCTAGGCCGCGGGTTCTGGGGGAACAGCGGCGATCAGAGCGCGCCTGTGTAATGAACAGGTGCGGTCGGATCGCGACTGTGGGTGGAAAAAACGCGGTCGGGATGCAGGCAAAAGGGACTGACAGCGGCGGGCTGGTCGCGGCTTAAGGCCTGAAATGTGCGATCGGGCCGCGGCTACGGAAGAAAACGGCGCGGTTTCCGGCGGCCGAAAACAACAGACTGAAAATGCAGTACGAAAAGAAAACTAACAATAAAACAGACAGCGGAGTCGCCAAAACTGTAGCTAGGGTTTTCACCCTAGCTTGTGCTAATGAGCACCTACTAAGGAATCTGGATTCCTTAGTAGCAGTTCGATTGATGTAAGTAAAAACAAATTAACCTAAAACAGAAAAGTAAATAACAGAAAATAAAAATGACAAGAAGATGTACAAAAAGTTTTTGTATTTGTATTGCCTCTGGTGAAGAGGTTGGTGGAGTTCGTTGCGCTGGTCCGATGTCGGTGGCTCCGAGCTCCGAGCTGCTCCTTCTCCTTCTCCGATGGTGGAAAATAGGCCAAAGATGGGTTCTCAGCAGTGAAAATATCTTGATGGTAAGCTAGGGTTTCACGAGACGTTTTGGCAGAGTAAGGGTGCTATGACTGTGTATTATGAAATGAGGGGTCTCCATCACTTATTTATAGTTTTTTAGTGGTGGAGTGTTTGCCCATGGTTTTGGGAAACCATATGGTTTAGGGCAGCTTGTTTAGGGTTTTTGCTGTTTTTAGGGTTTTCCTCCTTTTTCCTCATTATTTTTATTCCTTTTCTTCCCTTTCGGGGATTTTTGCTATTTTTAGAGGAATTTTGGCTATTTTTGGAGGAAAAATGGGTTTTTTGGCCTTTTGGAGGCATTTTAGGCCTTTTGGAGGCTCTTTGTGGGATTTTCAGGGAAATATTGTAGGAAAATGGACAAATGAGCCATGTAGTGAGGTAGATGAGGTAGTTAACCATTTTTGGGTGTTAACACCGAGCTCATTCCAACCATACTTCTTCACTGCATTGGATTTGGATAAAAAGCACTCACAGAGTCAAAGTATAAACAGTAGAGATGTTTATAAAAACTAGGGTAATAAAGCTGAAGAATAACACATGTTTTTGAATCAGTAGTCATACCAAAATATTCACACAGTGAAGGATTCACTTAGGCAAGGAAGTATACGCACAGTAGAGTGATGGTGAAGCCTTGCGGCCGTAAGCCTGCAGCTTCCCATTTCACAGTTCTGAAAATCAAAAGAACTAAAATTTGATTTTAGGGTTGAGAAACACCTTTATTGCCTCAAAAGTCAAACCCTAATCATTTTAACACCAACCACGTGTCCTCCAAAATAATTTGCAAGATATGGGTTTCGTGTTATAGTTCTAAACTCACGTTAAAACCTGCAAATATCATTTGTTCAAAGGTCACATATCATGTGTTTAAAAGCCAAAACATTATAGTATTATTACTTGGTAACTATTTCCTCGTTTTTGTTTTCCTTTTTTTACATAAACCAAAGACCCGATGTTTGAGAAGTATTCATATGCTAGGGTTTTATTATGAACTAGAACATTTTAAATATATGAAAAGCAATGGAGGATACAAAATAACATAATGTGTATTTTTCCTCTCTTATATAAATTAATGTTTAGCATTTGTCGTAGCAAGTTACCAACAACAATGGAGGATAAAAAAATTATATGTAGAATTATGTAACCATGGAGATCCTTGAGATAGGATTTAGTCTAATCACGGACTACAAATATATGCTTTGTAAACAACAACTTATTTTCAATAAAATGAAATACAAATACTTGATTAAGGAGAACCATTAGAATAGAATAAAAAAAGTTTTGGAATGAACTTCAATTAATATAAACAATACTTTATACCAAACACTAATGATATATATGTAGTTTTGGTCACAAGTATGTTTAACATATCCTTTAGTTTATAAACTTCTTAGGTTACTGTGCTCTTAATGACAAAAGAAAAAAATCTGTCCATAAGATTCACAATCTAAAATTAAATACAAGTCGATAACTGCAAAAACACAAAAGGAAAGATATTTGAACAAGTACTGTGGCAGTAAGCATAACTGAAACTAACCCATTCCATTACAATAATGTTTTATAAACATTTAAGCAAGATTCTAGTAACAAAAATATCAACAATACCTTCTTCAGGGTCAAGCTACAAACCAACATTTTTACTAGCATGTTATCCTATGCTAGTTGATTTTTTTACTCAGCCTGTATATTTTTACTAGTAACAACACTGATTACCTATTTAGAACCTGTAAAGGAAGCATCGTTCCACTGCGTTAGCTGTAAGCTAAGTAAGCCCCGATCTCATCTAAGATTTATTACTACTTGACAAAAGAAAGTAATAACACACTTAGTATCAGAGTAAGATGTAGTTTCCTTATTGGCTTTCTAAAACATAAACTGCTGAGTTTAAAATTCCTAACATAACACTTCAAGATAAACTAATAAATTATATAGAGCTAAATAAATATAATTCTCTTTGTTATTTATGTCTGTTTGGTGTATCCGCTAACAATTATTGGTTCATTGGCAATGACAGCCTTGACATTTTATGTTACCTGAAAACTTTTAAATTTTTACGAATTTTTGGTTTATTACAGGAACTCCCATAACTCAGTGCAGGATCCTAAAATATAGGGATTGGTCTCTAGAGCTCCTAAACCCATGCATGAGGGTGCATCAAGTGATATCTGGGCCCCATATAACTTCTCCATGACACTAATGAAGTGACAACAATATCATAATCTAGGAAAATGATTAAATAAACTATGGTGGACAAGGGAGGATTATAATAATGGCAACACCGCCCCTTAATCCAAACTTGGAGAACTTGGGCCCTGGAAAATGAGACCAAAGGTCACTCATACAAAAATAATGTAAAAAGTAACTGCTCAATAAATGAGGAAAACCTTATGAGAATCTACCCCTTCTCAAAATGAACAATAGGGAACTTGATCAATCCTTCACACCAAGAGACAAATTGCTCTTGAGTAAAAAAATTTGTGAAACATTTCTGTAGTCTTCACCTATGTAGAACAATAATGCAATTTAATGGTCCTTGTGTTCACTAGTTCCATAATATAGTGCATGTGAACCTCTCCACCTTCTTCCAATTTGATTCCCGATAGGAAAATAAATGTTGCTACTTTTGCAGTCATATTTGTACCTTTTGAATCTTTGTGACAATAAGAAGGAGCCTATCTTGGGATTCCATTCCATGGGGGATTGCTTGATCCCATTCATTGATTTCCTCAGCTTGAATACTAAGGGAGAATCATCAATGTACCCCTTAGGCTGTTCCATATAGATCTCTTCTTCCAAGTCACCATGTAGGAAGGTACTTTTGTCTTTTCTCTCTGGAGAATGAGAGACAAGACCCAATGTCTCACTGTTCTGCAGTGACTCATATTCCTTATCCATGGATTACTACCTTGGTGTATCATGGAAACCCACTTTGTAGGTATGTGGATTAGACCTCACAATCATGTAGCACCTCTCTGGGAGATGGTAGCACCTCTCTAGGAGAAGTGGATCTGTATGACATAGTGTAAGGTTCTCATCCTAAAATTGAGATATGGTTCTCCTTCTATTAGATGGATCACCAACCATGCTCCTAGCATCATAAATGATTTTTTGAGCCCATTTATGTCTAGGATTGGGAGCAGAAACTGGATTTGGATATGCTTGAACTTGGCATTCTCAATATCAAGATCTGATTCAACTTGGTCCTCATCTTTGAATTCTGAATCATCACAAGAAACATTATCACGTCTTGTTGAGAATATAGTTGTTATTGATGTCAAAGGAGTTTAAGAATGAAAAAGGAATAACCAATAGACATGGTAGCAGGATGAAATGAGTAAAAGACAAAGGATCCATTATGTGGATTGTCAATTGATGTCAAAGGAGTTCAAAAATGACAAAGGAATAATTAGTAAAACATGATGACAGGGAAAACTCAATGTAAGACAAAGGAATTACAAAGTTGGATGGTAGTTCGATGAGTAGTGGTTGATCGATGCAAGAGGCAGAGGAGATGAGGATCTGTAGTAGAATTCATTATGAAGACTCAACAACTATACGATCAGGTGATCAATGGTACATATTGATTCGACGATTGGGATTTATCCCACATTGGTAGCATGTTCGAGTTTGTATGTGTGTATATGCATTGGCCTCACTATGGTTATTCGATGCATAGAGAAAAGGTATTGTTGGGGATCTAGGTGCTCAGACTCCACGAGAAGTCACCATCCTGGAGCCCGAGACAACCTGTTAGGCCCCCTACCTTTTGGAAGAGGCAAAAAAGACTATCGATTAACAAATTAGAATATCTCTACCATTGATGAACATATACGATAGTTACAATAAAGTTCGTAGAAAATCTATGGCTGTAGAGAAATCCACAACGTTATAGTGCAATCCACATTTGATCGTACATAAATAATTAGGATTGAATCCATAAAGAAATGAATGACCCATAAAAGTTGCGGAAATAGATTTGCAGGAGGATATTGCGTTAAGATCATTTTGAAAAAAGGCTGATCCGCAATCCACAATTTGCATTTGATTGTAGATCAACAGTCAGGAGTGAACTTGTAAGGAAATCGACAATTCAGAAGTAATGCAGAAACAAAGTTGCAGAAGAAAATTTCGAAGGTAAAAAATATGAAAGTGTGATTCCACATTCCGCAGTCAACAATATGAAGATTGACGGTTAGGAATCCACAAGAGATCGATGACGTGGAAGAAAAATCGTAGAAAGGGAATTGCAGTAGTAGTGTTTGCTATTTTATGAACCCACAATTCGCAATATTGACTGTTAGGAAAGACTCCGCAAGAGATCGATGGTGTAGAAGACAGATTTTAGAAAGGAAATTGCGGAAGCATTTTCATGAAATTTGGAAAACCCGCAATCTCAATCTGATATAAGATCGATGATTAGGAAAGAGTCTGCATGAGATTGATGACACAGAATAAATATTGTGGAAAGAAAATTACGGAACCACTTTTAAGGACGTTAGAAAACCCACAATCCGCATATGATCTGAGATCAACGATCAAGAGAGAGTCTGCATGAGATCGACGGAGCGGAAGAAAAATTGTGGAAAGCGAATTGTGGAAGCACTTTCAAGAAATTTGGAAAACTTGCAATCCGTATCTGATCTAAAGATCAATGGCCAAGGAAGAGCTCGCAAGAAATCAATGGTGCAAAAAATATCTTACGGAAAGGTAGTTGCTGTAATAACTCAAAAATTCGTAAAAATTTAAAATTTTTTCTGTGACATAAAATGTCAAATGTCAATGCTAATGAACCACTAACTGCGAGCAGATAATTAAATAGTTTGCAAGAGAAACGAAGATTACTTCTTTAAAGGGTTCTATATAACTTAAAGGATTATCTTAAAACAATGTGTTAGTACTGTTTCAACCTAGCAGTTGCATTTTCAAGAAAGTAGAAAAGAAATCTGTCTTTTCCTAATGCTGAGTATGTTATTGTTTTCTTTTGTCAAGTAAGGAAAATTTATTAGGTGTGATCAGGGCTTACTTAGCTTATAGCTAACACAGTGGAACTGATGGTTCTTTACAGGTTCTAACAGGTAAGCGTTTGTTCCAGTAAAAAAAATAAAAATATCCAGGTAAAGAAAGATACTTCACTAGCATAAATATGATGCTAGAATTAGAATGATTAATTTCAGCTTGTCTTCGTAAGAAGTAACGTTGATCTTACTAAAGTCGTCAAAACTCCATAAAGAAGTTAAAACAAAACTGCATATGCATGGGTTAAAATGCATGACCAAATACTTTCAAAATGAAATCAAATCAACTGGATGATTAAGATTATTTCTAAAGAATACTTGTACTTTTTCTTATAGTAATTGTGCTCTAAAGTTTAAATAGGAAGAAATGTTGTACTCAGCCTTTTGCTTAGATTAGTCAAAATATTGGAGTTTGGTTTTGATCATAAGTATTTGAATCCTTTTGTAAACATAAAAGAAATACTCTATACTGTTGAAATATAAATCTAGTCTGTCTTATCCAAGATTTTTGTTTCTAAGGGTTCTTAAGTCATCATACTCATTAGATGTATATCACATTTACCCTTATCCTAGGATTTTATAATTAAATGCTTCCTCAATATGTAAATGAAACTATTTTGACTCTTAACTGTTTACTCATTATTTGGATGTTAGAACTACAATTGAGACTCTTATATAAGTCTATGGACTGCAGTCACTTGTATTCCCAACTACACAATGCAATAAGAGAATTGGACAAAGATTCTCTTCCTAGTTGAAAGAATTCTTCTTCAAACTTTTACAGTTTTTACTTTGAATCCTTTTTATTTGTATCTTACACCTCAATTCCTGGTGTACCTTTTAGCTATAAACTACACCTTTACACAAGGTTGTTTTGTGAATCTCTTGAAATAAGGTTGTTGGTTTATAATAGATCTTATAATTGCTTTGGTCATAGTTAGATATTTACTCTCCAACTCCAGAAGTTTGGAAGGCTACTTCAAGGAATCATTAGATTTCCTTCTTAATATAGTTTAATACTAAAAGTACGTCTTTTACATATTTTTTATAAAACATAGTTAGCAAAAGAAACTACCTCATCTTGACCTATATCCAAACCCTAAAAGAAAAACCATTTCTTAATTCTATGGTTGATAAACCAGGCATCGAAATGATCATGGTATATTACATTATTAGAAATCAAAATATTACATTGTTTAAATGATTATTGTTTTTGATTTGTAATGATTTTTATGCAAATTGGAACTGCATACTCAACTATTGACTTACAACCCACGATGATGAAATATTTCGGTGGACACGTGGGGGTGTTTAATCCATTGGTTAAGTTGACTTATAGCAAAATCCCTAACCCTTCATTTCGTGTTGCAAGAGTTCCTCCGACTGGTGCGGCCAAGCTGCGAGCTCATGGCCGCCATGGGTCTTTGTAGACCTCCAGGTTTCCAAAATCGTTGTGAGTTCGACTTGGTGAGAAACATACATTGGTTTTTATTGCTTATAGACTGCTGTGGGTAAAGTGCATGGGAAATGTTTTCAGCACCAGATTCAGGATCGTGAGTTTCATTCTAATAAGACACACTGGATAGAGTTTTAAGACACGAGTGTTCCTTGTTCTTGTTCTTGTTGGAGTACCCCTGTCGTGGTCTTCATTTCCTCCAATTCATGGCTTAGAGTCTACAGCTGCGCTCAGTGTCTTCTTAGATTTTGGCATTACCCTCTGAGGTGCCATTGAGCTGTCTTTAGTGGCTTGTTTCCATGATTTCTCCAAACGAAAACATTTCCAGGCAACTGCCCTTCAAGAATTATATTTCACGAAAGGTTTAGAATTTTCAAAATACATTACAAGGTTATAACTATTACAATTTTTTGCTCAGGTTTCTCTCCCAGCTTTTGATGTTAGCTGCTAGCACAACTCTCCAATCTTCATCCATGCAAAACTTGGTAAGCCCCGGTTGTACTGAGGGTTTCTCCTGAATTTGTGTTGTGGTGGTTGAAAAGATAAGAAGCTTCGCTGTGCTGGTTATGGCTCGGCCTTGGTTTACTTTTATTGCTTCTTGTTGTTTTTTATATATACTATTTTAAAACCCTAGAGGTTATTATGTGCAAGGAGTTTAAAGGCTAATGCAGCAGTGACTTAGGGTTTTTGTGAAAGAGACTTTATGACATGGGAAGATGTAAAACCTTTTTGTTTTACATACTCGGCATAAGCCGTGACTTTACAGTTTCGACCACTGGGTGGTTACTTGAAATTTTAAGTGGTTTTTGCTGGAAAAGAAAGGACTGTTCATTCAGCAAAACTTGTGATAGATGAAGGGTTTTTACTTAATATGAAATGTAATGGTTGAAATTTTGGTTTACTATTTCTGTTTAAACTTGTATAACTGTTTTAACCAGGCTTAATCCTCAACAAATGTTATAAAAGGCCATAGGCCATTATTGCTTACTCTATTTCATCTCTATTTAATTGTTTAGAGTGTTGGTTAATTTAAATTTACATTTAGAATTAATGGTTTATGGTAATTGTTACTATTTAAATTTGCAGTGTTATTAGGTGAATAAAATGTTCTGTTTCTCTTAAAAGGTTATTATTAAAGGATAACCTATAGTTCTGTATTTAAATGGTTTTTCAGAAATAAATTTAGCTCTGTATTTATTTTATTTTTAACAATAATTATTTACTGCTATTAGGTTTTATATTAAGAATAAAAAGTAAGAAAAACTGTTTTAAGAGATAAATCATATCTCTTATAAACCCTAGATGATTCTTGAGGGTTGCAGTGAAAACATCTGTGGTTAAACCCTAAATACCACTTTTATTGTTCCTATATTTGTTTATTAATATTTATTTATTGTATTTGTACTAAATGTTAATACTAGTAATAATTTTGTAAATATTATAATTACAAGTGATTATTGTATAATCTACTTTTTTTTCCTATAATTAGATAATACAGTTACTTTCAGTAGACAAAGAAAGTACAACTAGATTTCTATAAATGATTCACTTAAAACCATAGAAGTAATCATTTGCATTTTTCATTCAGAGTTAATAAACAAATCTTCTCATCTAACTTAAGCAACCAACTGTACTAGAGTATAAAAGGCGTGGAAAAATACAGTTTGGTAATTTATTTTCTATTCACCTTTCACTTAGAAAAATCTCTATTGTTTTAAATATAATATGCTAATCACTAATTTTATCAATAAACAATGCTCTTTCTTCTTCATAAACCGTAATTAAATAATAATATGCATATCTAAAAAAACTTATAATTTTATTTCTGAAAACAGTAGATAAACTATAAATAAACCTAAACAAATAAAACCTGTCAAATGGTGAGGTGACAACAACTTAAGGAGGCTGTTCCTCCCAACCAACTCCTGGAGAAAGCTTAGCCTGCAATCTCTCAGGACCCCTAAGTCTGTTTCCTGGTCCTCCTGGTAGAGTACTGAGTGAAGGATGTAACCTTGAGATCCTATGTCAATTGACTAGATATACATCAGTAATTCAACCCTGTTCACAGCAGTAAGAACTTTAGCTTAGAGTAGCTGCACAAGTTCAATCTTCAACATTTAACCCCTCAAACTCACTTCAACAAGTCCCCTCCATCAAATTTATTATGTGCACTTCATTCACATAGAATGATCACAATTCTAGAATGAGTAGCCTCAGCTATCTTCAATCGAAAGTTTTATATCAATGCCTAGGTCTTCTGGGTCAGTTTTTACTTAATGAGCTATCTGCTCCTATTCCACTTTCTTGGGGAATCATGACCACAATTATAGGGAGGTTGCCACCTGCAACAGTTAGAAGTAGTTTGAGGATGCTGCCACTTGTCATTGTACTCTCCACCCAGTATCCTCCACCAAGTGACCAGTTAACACACATTTAACAGCTTCCCTAAGCTGTTGTCTCATCATTTATTTATTTATTAATAAAATATTCTACAATACATTAATTATTGTTGACCCCAATGGGTCATCAATTACAAACTTTATCATAAAATATAACATAATGTTCCTTAATGACATTAAATTGTTTTGTAAATTGGGGCATGTGACATACACACCCCCTTAATTTATAACATTGTCCTCGATGTTATTTATTCCTCATCCTCAGAATTCCCTTGAAATAGAATTTGATATGCATCCCGCATAAGACTTTCCAATTCCCAGGTGGCTTCTTCTGGACTAAGGTGCTTCCATTGCACCTTCACCTGAACAATGGTGTGATTCCGAAGCGAGATGTCCCTCCTTTCAAGGATACAATCCGGTTCCACCAGAAAATCTCCTTCGGGTTCCACCTACACATCATTCCAATTAATAACATGAGTAGCATCATGCACATATTTTTTTAATAGAGAAATATGAAAAACATTGTGAACTCTTAAATTTGGTGGTAGAGCTGACTGATATGCTACCTCTCCTATTCTAGATAGTATTTCAAAATGACCACAATAATGGGGTGCTAACTTAGCACAACTACCTAACCTCAGAGAACTCTTTTTAGGTATCACCTTAGTAAAAACATGTTCACCTACCTGGAACTCCTTTGGAGTTCGTTTAAGATCTGCTTGGATTTTTTGTCGATCTTGTGCAACTTTCAAGTTACCTTGTACTTGTTTTACAATTAACTCCATCTCCTTTAATAATTTCGGTCCTAATACTAACCTGTCAACTGGATTACTCCAATAGATGGGGGTATTGCATTTTCTTCCATACAGAATTTCAAAAGGACTATATCTAGCTGAAGCTTGATAATGATTATTGTAAGCAAATTCCACCAGGTGTAAGTAATATTCCCATTTACCTGGGTGCTCCTTTACATACATTCTGAGCAGATTATCCAATACCTGATTTACTCTTTCATTCTGTCCATTGGTTTTAGGATGGAAAGAGGTACTAAACTTTAATGTAGTATTTAACCCTTTAAACAAAGCTCTCTAAAATTTGCCTGTAAACTTAGGGTCTCGGTCTAAAATTATCAACTTCGGTATTCCATGCAACCGAAAAATTTGTTTTAAGAAAATATTAGCAATATTTGCAACTTTATAAGTAGTTTTTACAGGTATAAAATGGGCTGCTTTACTCAATGTATTAACAACTACCATTATTGAGTCATTTAAGTTCTGATTTCTAGGTAGTCTCGTGATAAAATCAAGGCTAATTATCTCCCATTTCCAGTTAGGAATAGGCAATGGCTGAAGTAGCCCAGCTGGATGCTGATGTTCAGTCTTTACTTGCTGACATTCAAAGCACTTAGAAATGTATTCTGCCAATTCATTTTTCATGGTTGGCCAGAAATAATCCTTTCTTAGCATGGTTATGGTTTTCTGATAACCCGGATGCCCTGAATAAGGAGTTTTATGAAATTCATTTAAAATTAACAGCTTAATCTTAGGTACATTAGGTATGTATAATCTATCCTTATACAATAATAATCCTTAATTGTTCAAGCTATACCCTGTACTTAGACTTTCTATTAAATTTTCTCTTACCTTTGCTTGCAATTTTCGATAATTTTCATCTTGTTCTATTCCATCTTTTAATTGTTCTTCCAAGTCTGTCTTATAAGTGCTGATGACTACTGTAAAATTTAATTTTGCATTTCTACTTAATGCATTAGCAACCTTATTCTCCTTTCCTTTAATATGTTGAATTTCAAAATCATATTCACTAAGAAAATCTAGCCACCTAGCTTGCCTAGCATTCAAGTTGGGTTGATCCAACAGATATTTCAATCCTTTCTTATCTGTCATTAATATAAACTTCCTTCTGATTAAATGATGACGCCACATTTTTAAGGCATGTATGACAACAACTAACTCTAAGTCATAGGTTGCATAATTTTTCTCATGAACCTTTAGCTTCCTAGACTCATAAGCAATGACGTGTCCTTCCTGAGTTAAAACTCCACCTAAACCATCATTGCATGCGTTAGTACATACTATAAAATCTTTATTAGGGTCAACAAATCTTAGAATTGATGCGGTGGTTAATAACGTTTTTAACTTTTTAAAACTGTCTTCACACTTCTGATTCCAATCGAATTTCTTCCCTTTTTTCTGCAAAGAGGTTATAGGATTTGCAATTCTTGAAAACCCTTCGATAAATTTTTGATAATAACCAGTAATCCCCATTAATGATCGGACGTCAATTACGTATTTTGGGACTGGCCATTCCTTGATCGCCTTTATCTTTTCGGGGTCGACAGAAATTCCTTCTTTAGTCACCACATGACCCAGGTATTGAATTTTATCCTTAAAGAAGTCACATTTACTAAATTTTGCATATAGTTGATGTTCCCGTAACTCTTGTAAGACAATTTTTAAGTGTTGTTTATGTTCCTCTTCAGAATTTGAGTAAATTAAGATGTCGTCAATAAATACGACCACAAATTTATCCAGATATTTATGCATTACATTATTCATCAGACACATAAAAATATTTGGGGCATTAGTAAGCCCAAATGGCACAATGAAAAACTCGTAATGACCATACCGGGTCCTAAGAGCTATTTTAAAGATGTCTTCATCCTTGATTCAGACCTGGTGGTATCCATATCATAAATCAATCTTTGAGAACACTGTTGCTCCACGTAGATGATCAAATAGATCATCTATGTGGGGTAACGGGTATCTATTCTTGATAGTCATTTTATTCAATTGACAGTAATCTATACATAGTCGTAGAGTTCCATCCTTCTTCTTAACAAAGATAACAGGTGCCCCCCAGGGAGACACACTGGGTCTAATGTAATTCTTATCAATGAGTTCTTTTAATTGCGACTTAAGTTCATTTAATTCCAGTATATTCATCCGATAAGGGGATTTTGAGTTGGGCACTGCACCAGGTACCAACTCAATAGTAAAATCTAATTCCCGTTTTCGAGGCAGTCCTGAAATTTCTTCTGGAAATACATCTGAATATTCCCTTAGGATCTAAATATCTTCCAGTTTTAATTTATCTTTGTTATTAGTATTTTCTTCATTAATCACTGTTACGACAAAAGCTTTACAATCCTTTCGAACAACTCTCTTAAGCTGCAAAGCAGAAATATGCCTTATGGCTATTTTCCTAGGGATTCCTTTTACATTTATTACCTTTCCATCGTTATTTATGCAAGTAAAGGCTTTATCAAAGCAATTCAGGACTACCCTATGTTGTTCTAACCAATCCATACCAATTAACATATCATATGAACCTAAATGTAACACATTAAGCTTAACAGAGGTTTCAAACTTATCCATAGTTACTGCACAATTCTTAACAAAGCTAATTACTTTTCCCTTTGCACCAGTAGCTAGCTGAACTAACCAAGATCTTGCAAACTTTTCAACTGAGAGCTTACACTTTTCTACTAAATTAGGAGAAATATAACTTAAACTAGATCTTGGATCGATTAAAATAGAGATAGGTATTTGATTTAGCTTACCTTCCACTTCCACCATGGAAGTTTGATAATTTGCTTACCTATTCTCCAATGCTGTGTTGATCCTGGGCATTGTCCTCGCTAGATCACCAACAATCATCTCCTCCTGTATTGTGTGTATATTGCTAACAATCTTCTTTCGATTGTGGCAAACTAATGCATAATGCGGACCATTACACTCCCAACACTTTATTGGTTCATTTTGTTCAAAATTATTGGTATAGTTACTGTGGTTGTTAGCAGATTATTTATTCCTTTGATTATTTGGATTGGTTTGTGAATTACTTTTGTTCCCTTGGAATTTTTTACTAGGAAAATTTCTGGTGTTACTATTATTAAAATTTCGGTTAGGTACAAAACCTTTCTTTTTCTGTTCAAAGTTATTATTTCTTTTGGCCTTCCAATTGGTCATACTTTCATTTTTACGATTCTATTCATAACAAAAATTTTCTTTTCTCATTGCTTCTTCTAAAGTTTTTGGATTGCCATACTCAATGCTGTCTTTTATCTAATAAGGTAAACAGACAAGAAACCGCTGTACCTTAGGTTTCTCGTCCACAATATACGACACATACCTGAGCAGACTTAAAAATTTACTATTTAGTTCTTTCATATTCATTGTTCCCAGTTTTAGCTTGTAAAATTCCTTAGCCCTCTCCTCATAATACTGTTCAGATAAAAAATTCTTCTTGAAATATTTCTTAAATGTACTCCAATTAATATTTTTCTCCCTTATACCTTTTACTCTTTTTAGGTCCTGCCACCAAATATCTGCTTTCCCTGTAAGATTATAAATAGCCATCCTGGCCTTCAGTTGATTAGAGTAGTTATAAATTTGGAAGTATTTCTTCATCCCGGATAGCCAGGATTCTGCCTCTTCCCCCTTCTCAGTTTCACCATTAAATGTTGGTGGCTTGATTTTCTTAAATTCCCAGAGATTTCTTCGTAAGGTTTAAACTTTCTTTTCCTAGTATGATGATTATCTTCACTACTGTCACTAGTATATTGGAAATTTTGTTTATGTGAATCACCATACACTTCAAAAGATGAGCTACTTTTGATTTTAATTTTTTTAGTCTTTTTATCTTTATGCTGATAACCCATGTCTTCAGACTCAGTTCTTTTATCTTTTTCCTCAGTATGAAATCTTTCCATAAAAATCTGATTTAGCTCCTCCCGAGCTCTCAGAATTCTCTCATTTTTTTTTGACCGATTCCATCTCTGTTCTTAGTTCCTTAACTGTTTGTAGTAGTTCAGAAGAATTATTAGTTATCTCTTCTTGTATAGGTTCTCTTTGAAAATTATTTCGTTAAGTGTAAGGAGACTCCTCATCTGCATATTCCTCCAATCTATCCATACCTGTGGTTAACTCAGAAAACACTGGAAATATCATTCGAAAGAAAATAACATCAGTATACTTGTGTAAATTTACTGTTTCATTTATGCAAGTTGAGCCACATTCAGGCCTAGTGTCTGAACCTTGTGCTTTGATACCACATGTAATAAATCAAAAATTCGTAAAAAATTAAAATTTTTCCTGTGACATAAAATGTCAAATGTCAATGCTAATGAACCACTAACTATTAGCAGATAATTAAATAGTTTGCAAGAGAAATGAATATTACCTCTTTAAAGGGTTCTGTATAACTTAAAGGCTTATCTTTAAATACCGTGTTAGTACTGTTTCAACCTAGCAGTTGCATTTTCTAGAAAGTAGAAAAGAAATTTGTCTTTTACTAATGCTAAGTATGTTATTGTTTTCTTTTGTCAAGTAGGGAAAATTTCTTAGGTGTGATTGGGGATTACTTAGCTTATAGATAACATAGTGGAACTGATGGTTCTTTACAGGTTCTAATAGGTAAGCGTTTGTTCCAGTGAATATATATATATATATATATATATATATATATATATATATATATATATCCAGGTCAAGAAATATACTTCACTAGCATAAATATGATGCTAGAATTAGAATGATTAATTTCAGCTTGTCTTCGTAAGAGGTAACGCTGATCTTAATAAAGTCCTCAAAACTCCATAAAGAAGTTAAAACAAAACTGCATATGCATGGGTTAAAATGCATGACCAAATACTTTCAAAATGAAATCAAATCAACTTGATGATTAAGATTATTTCTAAAGAATACTTGTACTTTTTCTTATAGTAATTGTGCTCTAAAGTTTAAATAGGAAGAAATGTAGTACTCAGCCTTTTGCTTAGATTAGTCAAAACATTGGAGTTTGGTTTTGATCATAAGTATTTGAATCCTTTTGTAAACATAAAAGAAATACTCTATACTGTTGAACTATAAATCTAGTCTATCTTATCCAAGATTTTTGTTTCTAAGGGTTCTTAAGTCATCATACTCATTAGATGTATATCACATTTACCCTTATCCTAGGGTTTTATAATTAAATGCTTCATCAATATGTAAATGAAACTATTTTGACTCTTAACTGTTTACTCATTATTTGGATGTTAGAATTACAATTGAGACTCTTATATAAGTCTATGAACTGCACTCAGTTGTATTCCCAACTGCACAATGCAATAATATAATTGGACCAAGATTCTCTTCCTAGTTGAAAGAATTCTTCTTCAAACTTTTACATTTTTTACTTTGAATTCTTTTTATTTGTATCTTACACCTCAATTCCTGGTGTACCTTTAAGATATAAACTACACCTTTACACAAGGTTGTTTTGTGAATCTCTTGAAATAAGGTTGTTGGTTTATAAGAGATCTTATAATTGCTTTTGCCCTAGTTAGACATTTACTCTCCAACTCCAGAAGTTTGAAAGGCTACTTCAAGGACTCATTAGATTTCCTTCTTAATATAGTTTAATATTAAAAGTATGTCTTTTACATATGTTTTATAGAACATAGTTAGCAAAAGAAACTACCTCATCTTGACCTATATCAAAACCCTAAAAGAAAAACCATTTCTTAATTGTATGGTTGAAAAACCAGGCATCAAAATGATCATGGTATATTACATTATTAGCAATCAAAATATTACATTGTTTAAATGATTATTGTTTTTGATTTGTAATGATTTTTATGCAAATTGGAACTGCATACTCAACTATTGACTTACAACCCACGATGATGAAATATTTCGGTGGACACATGGGGGTGTCTAATCCATTGGTTAAGTTGACTTATAACAAAATCCCTAACCCTTCATTTCATGTTGAAAGAGTTCCTTCGACTGGTGCGGCCGAGCTGCAAGCTCGTGGCCACCATGGCTCTGTGTTGACCTCCAGGTTTCCAAAATCATTGCGAGCTCAACTTGGTGAGAAACATATGTTAGTTTTTATTACTTATAGAATGCTGTGGGTAAAGTGCGTGGGAAACATTTTCATCACCAGATTGAGGACTGTGAGTTTCATTCTAATAAGACACAGTGGACATAGTTTTAAGACACGGGT
Source organism: Pseudotsuga menziesii (assembly GCA_001517045.1). NCBI lineage: Eukaryota > Viridiplantae > Streptophyta > Pinopsida > Pinales > Pinaceae > Pseudotsuga > Pseudotsuga menziesii. Next base: position 17,074 of record LPNX010972132.1, read on the forward strand.
GTTCCTTGTTCTTGTTCTTGTTGGAGTACTCCTGTCGTGGTGTTCATTTCTTCCAATTCATGGCTCAGAGTCTACAGTTGTGCTCGGCGTCTTCTTAGCTTTCGACATTACCCTTTGAGGTTCCATTGAGCTATCTCTAGTGGCTTGTTTCCACAATTTATCCAAACAAGAACATTTCTAGGTAACTTCCCTTCAAGAATTTTATTTCACGAAAGGTTTAAAATTTTCAAAACACATTACAAGGTTATAAGTATTACAATTTTCTGCGCAGGTTTCTCCCCCAGCTTTTGATGTTAGCTGCTAGCACAACTCTCCAACCTTCGGCCATACAAAACTTGGTAAGCCCTGGTTGTACTGAGGATTTCTCCTGCATTTGTGTTGTGGTGGTCAAAAAGATAAGAAGCTTCACTATGCTAGTTATGGATCGACCTTGGTTTACTTGTTAGGTTATTGCTTCTTGTTGTTTTTTTTTTATACTATTTTAAAACCCTAGAGGTTATTATGTGCAAGAAGTTTAAAGGCTAATGCAGCCATGACTTAGGGTTTTTGTGAAAGAGCCTTTATGGCCTGGGAAGATGTAAAAGCTTTTTGTTTTACATACTTGGCATAAGTTGTGACTTTACAGTTTCGATCACTGGGTGGTTACTTGAAATTTTAAGTGGTTTTTGCTGGAAAAGAAAGGACTGTTCATTCAACAAAACTTGTGACAGATGAGTGGTTTTTACCTAATATGAAATGTAATGGTTGAAATTTTGGTTTACTATTTTTGTTTAAACTTGCATAACTGTTTTAACTAGGCTTGAGCCTCGACAAATGTTATAAAAGGCCATAGGCGATTATTGTTTACTCTATTTCATCTTTGTTTAATTGTTTTCAGTGTTATTTAATTTAAATTTACATTTAGATTTAACAGTTTATAGTAATTGTTACTATCTAAATTTGCAGTGTTATTAGGTGAATAAAATGTTCTGTTTCTCTTAAAAGGTTATTATTAAAGGACAATCTACAATTCTGTATTTAAATGGTTTTTCAGAAATAAATTTAGCTCTGTATTTATTTTATTTTTAACAATAATTATTTACTGCTATTAGGTTTTATATTAAGAATAAAAAGTAAGAAAAACTATTTTCAGAGATAAATCATATCTCTTATAAACCTTAGATGATTCTTGAGTGTTGCAGTGAAAACATCTGTGTTTTTAGAACATAGTGTAATTGTAAATTTGAGTAAATTATTATAATGACCTAAGAAGTACTAACTAGGTTAAACCCTAAATACCACTTTTACTGTTCCTATATTTGTTTATTAATATTTATTTATTGTATTTGTACTAAATGTTAATACTAGTAATAATTCTGTAAATATTATAATTACAAGTGATTATTGTATAATCTACTTTTTTTTTCCTGTAATTAGATAATAGAGTTACTTTCAGTAGACAGAGAAAGTATAGCTAGATTTTTGTAAATGATTCACATAAAACCATAGAAGTAATAATTTTCATTTTTCATTCAGAGTTAATAAACACATCTTTTCATCTAACTTAAGCAACCAACTGTACTAGAGTATTTCCTTATAAAAGGCGTGGAAAAATACAGTTTGGTAATTTCTTTTCTTTTCACCTTTCACCTAGCAAAATCTCTACTGTTTTAAATATAATCTGCTAATCACTAATTTTATCAATAAACAATTCTCTTTCTTCTTCATAAACCCTAATTAAATAATAATATGCATATCTAAAAAAACTTATAATTTTATTTCTGAAAACAGTAGATAAACTATAAATAAACCTAAACAAATAGAACCTGTCAAATGGTGAGGTGACAACAGCGTAAGAAGGCTGTTCCTCTCAACCAACTCCTGGAGAAAGCTTAGCCTGCAATCTCTCAGGACCCCCGAGCCTGTTTCCTGGTCCTCCTGGTAAAGTACTGGGTCAAGGATGTAACCTTGAGATCCTCTGTCACTTGAATGGATATACAACAATAATTCAGCCCAGCTCACAGCAGTAAGAACTCCATCTTAGATTAGCTACACAAGTTTAATCTTCAGCATTTAACCCCTCAAACTCACTTCAACAAGTCCCCTCCATTGAATTTCTTATGTGCACTTCATTCACACAGAATGATCACAATTCTAGAATGAGCAGCCTCAGCTGTCTTCAATGGGAAGTTTTATATCAATGCCTAGGTCTTCTGGGTCAGTTTTACTTAATGAGCCACCTGATCCTATCCCACTTTGTTGGAGAATCACGACCACAATTATAGGGAAGTTGCCACCTGCAACAGTTAGAAGTAGTTTGAGGATGCTGCCACTTGTCATTATACTCTCCACCCAGTTTCCTCCACCAAGTGACCAGTTAACACTCATTTAACAGCTTCCCTAAGATGTTGTCTCATCATTTATTTATTTATTAATAAATTTTTTGCATTACATTAATTATCCTTGACCCCACTAGGTCATCAATTACAAACTTTATCATAAAATATAACATAATGTTCCTCAATGACATTAAATTGTTTTGCAAATTGGGGCATGTGACAGTTGAAGAAAGGAAATTGCAGAAGGACCTTTTGAGAAAAAATAATAACGCGCGTATGCAATCCACAATCCGCATCAAATCTCAGATCAATGGCCAGGGAAGAGCCTGTGAGAAATCAATAGTGCAGAAAGTACATTTCGGAAGTATTTTTGTTGCAGAAATATAATTGCAGAAAAATGGTTGCAAAAAGGTAAATGCAGAAAATATTTGTTGCAGAAAGGAAACTGCAGAAGGTCGCGATTGATAAACTAAACAGAGTTAAAAATGATAAACATAGAAGTAATTCAGAATTAATTTATTTGTCTTTGAAGAGTTACGATGAAATTAGGTGATTGCTGAATGAAGAGATATGTTTTAGGGTATATAATCAAAGTTTTAAACCTTCAAATAAGTGTCTTTGTACATTCAATTGATAGATTGATTGAAGAACAATCAGAGATCAAATTATCATATGAGGGAGGTTGGGAGGCACTAGGGTAGGAAACATGCTTTCTAGGGTGTCGTAGTCTCCTTCCAGTGGTAGCTAGTAAATAAGGTGTTTTAGCATCCTTTCAGTAGCAGCTGATAAACTAGGTGGTCGTATCCTCCTTCCAGTAGTTGCTGGTAAATAGGGTGTAGTATCATCCTTGTCTATAGTAGTAGGAAATTTTTTTTTGCAAAATATAATTTTGTAGTAATAGGAAGTATTGGTGGTTTACCCAATTTGGCTTCCATAATAAATTTGTGTTCTATGCATTTTTGTTGATCATACGTGTTGATAAATAAATTAAAAGTGATTTAAATTATTCAATGTTATCAACACTGATTCACCCCCCTCTCAGTATTGTCCAATATTCCAACACGTGAAAATGGTTTAGGTAGATTAGATTTACCTCCCTCTTTAACTTCCTGCAGATATTGCAACAGATTTGAGTATGGAAAAAAGTGTGAGAACTCATATTCCTTGGAGGCATGTTTTGCAACACCTTTAGCTATCAGCTTCCTAGTAGAGATATCTAATATATCAACTGTGTCAAGTCCAAAAACAACTCTCTTTGTTGAATGAATGTGTGTCATTTGGTAAACAAATAACAAATTTGTTGCTAAAGAAGGTACAAATAGAACATTTTTGAGTACTCCATGTTCAAGTTGTATTGTGCCCTTCCTCACAACCTCGATCTAAGTATCATCTCCCATGTGACTACTTGGACTATCAGTGATACTTAATGAAGAAAATTAATCTTTGGAGGAAACCATATGGTTGGAGGCTCTAGAATCAATGAGGAAGGCTTGAGATTTTGAAAAACAAGCCTTCAGTGCATGTCGTCTCTCATGATCATCGATCTTGCTTCCATAATTTATCTTCCTTGCACTTTCTAGGAGGGAAATGTGGTGCTGTTAAAGAAGTATGGCCCTTTGATCTATAGTTTTCTTCATACATTCACTCTCTGTATGGTTTCCTTTCTTGCAATAGGTACACCTGGTATTTTCAAACCTATTTTGCTTATCCTTCCTGGAACATGAGGTGTTGGTTGTGGAGCCTCATATTCCTGATTTAGATATTTTATTATTCAGCCATGTTTGTACCCCAATTTTATTTTATACTCGGACCAATAGGGGGGTGCGGGGGGGGTCCATCCCCCTTGGCTGGGGGGTCCGGGGGCCAGCGGGCTCTTGAAAGAATTTTCTTGGTATTTTTTGTTGGCCAATAATTTATGGGCCCATCATTATTTGGTGACCAGTGGTATTTTCCCATGGTAATTCCCCTATAAAATGAAAACATTGTGATACGGTTGTGTATTGTATTGTAGTATTGTAAAAATGATCTGTGTGATTGTGTAAGAGAGACTGTGAGGGAGTGAAGAGGAAGTGCAGTGGGTGTGCTGCATGTTGTATCCCTTCATTTTTCTGGATGATATAATAATAAAAGGACTGACAATTTCTGTGTGGATGTATCCCATCTTGGGTGAACCACATTATATTGGTGTCTCTCTTGTAATGTGTTTATGTTTTTAATATTTTCATCTCGTTTATTGGTATTGCGTCATGATCTTGTTTTTCTAACAATTGGTATCACACCAAAAGGTCTATTTGGATGGTAAACTTGTAGGAAAGAAGGATTCCTAGATCGAGTGGGAGAAATGGCAGAAGAAGGCAAGTTTAGGGTCGAGAAATTTAATGTCCAAAACTACCTGTTATGGAATTATATCCAAATGGAGGACTATCTATACCAGAAGGATCTGTTCCTACTGGTGGGAGAAAAAAAAATTAGTTGACGACTATGAAGGATGAATAATGGAAGGTTCTTGACAAAAAGGAAATGGGAACAATACGACTATGCGTGGATTGATTGGTGGCTTTCAATATTTAAAAAACAAAGACAATAGAGGGTGTGATGAGTTAATTGGATAAACTGTATGAAAAACCCTCGGCTTCTAACAAGGTATTTCTAATGAAGTATTTATTTAATATGAATATGTTAGAAGGTAGATTTATTGCTAACCATTTAGATGAATTTAATATATTTACTAATCATCTAAATTATGTAGGAGTCAAATTTGATAATGAGGTTAGGGATATTCTAATATTGTGCTCATTGCTAGAAATATGGACTGGCTTGATCATGGCTGTAAGTAACTCTGTCTTTAGTTAAAACACTCTTAAATTTTATGATGTTTTCAGTGTTATTCCTAGCAAGGAAGTGTGAAGGAAAATCACATGTGAGATATCAGGTAATGCGTTGATGATGGAAAGAATAGGAATACAAAAGGAGAGAGGAAACATACGAGGTAATCAAAACAAGTCTAGAAAGGGTAGATCCAAGTCTAGACTCAGAAAGATAGAGTGTTGGGATTGTGGTAAGAGAGGACATCTGAATAAATATTGTAGAGCTACAAAGAATAAAGGAGCCAGGAAATAAGAGACTACTCACGAATCTAATGTAACAAGTGATGTGTTACATGATGTTTTAATTATTACATTAGATAATACTAGTGATTACTGGGTAGTAGATTCAGGGGCTTCATGTCATGCCGCCCCATAGGAAATTATTTCATGATTATGTTCCAGGTGATTTTGGACATGTTTTATTGAGTGATGATGAACCATGTAAAATTGTTGGAATAGGTAAGGTATAGATTAAGTTAAATAATGGAAATGAATGGATGCTTAAGGATGTAAGGATTTTGGGTATGTGTTGATTGTAGTTCATCACACATCACATGTTGTGTATTTCATTTGTACACTCATGATTGTGACATGATTGGGCAATGGAGCTTGATGTGATGTATATGTGAGGATGCCATGCAATATTGGAGATATATTTTCAGAATAATGGAAGAAGCAACCCTTCCTGTGGACATAGCCCATATTGGGTGAACCATGTATATCGATGTTCTCTTGTTGTTCTCTTTTCTTCAATTTTATTTCATGATTTATGTTGCTTGGTAGATAGAAGGATAGACTAGTAATGCTTTCCATATTTTATATTGTGTTATGATATTATTTTATATGTTCACAATATTCTAACAAGGATATACCCCAATTGGAAACAAATTTCTTCCTCAATGAGAGGATTGTTAGTTTTTATTAATATATGATTAGATTATCTAGGATATTTATCTGAAAGAATAACAAGTACAACAAGATGCATAAGATATAAAAGATACGCGAGACACAAATATTTTCTCTGAGGAAACCATAAAGGAGAAAACCCCACAAACTTCTTTAGAATAGTAAGATGATAAAAATCAATAATAAGAAGTATTCAACATCTATCTATATCTCCTCCTCTGACTATCTCTTTCTATCATGCGCGCTTGAGAGTGTGTTAGGTGTGTATAAATGAGGGAGAGCTCCTCCCTATTTATACCCTTTCAAGTCATTGACCAAACTTAACATTCGATCCTACATGTTATCTCACGTGGGGCCCACTTCTCCTAGAGATACTACAAGTACATATTACATGATGTTACACTAGGGACTATTGCCCCAACTTACAACCGAGCTTGTACCTCAAGGTCTAGACACAATTTACAATGGGGGTACAACAACATATAGTGATAATATACATCAAAATATATTTTGAAGTTACAAATACATCAACACTCCCTCTTAACTAGCAAGGTATTCTCTCTCTATACAGTTATCAACACATCTCGCCAGGTCTTCATCGCAGTGTCATCATCATAGAGCCATAGAGTCTTCATCATATATGCTTTCATCATCTTTTTATAATTTGATCATCGTACCATACTATCTGTCATCAGAAGTTTCTACAGTGCCATCCCTTTTTCATGCTGGATGTAGGCCTAGTCCTCTTCCAGGTATTCATCTCATCTTGAGCAAGCCTTCTCGTAGAATATGTCCATGATATTCTTCACGTTTCCATGGGAATTTCCTACGTCTTTTACCTTCATCTCCTCGTATGTAGATCAACTATTTTGTCTTGCACAAGGAAAAACAACAAACAACCAAAGCATCTATGGTCCACCCACGTTTTATTAAAAGAACCGCCAAGGTGCACCTCTTGTGCTTCATGACCTTATCATATAAGCATGCAAACTTCATATATCTCTTATATATGGTAGGACTAATTACAACCCAACAACCTGCTACACCAAGAGCATTTTACGTTCTTCTGGTAAACCTCAAGGAATTACATCTGAACAACCTACGTCCAAGATCTTTTCCATTTAGATAACCTTCAAGACATATTACATCCGAGTAACCCGTGTACCATGCTAGGGATCAATATTTACACTCAGACAACCCACAAGAAATATTACATCCGAGTAACCTGCATACCATGCCAGGGCTCAGTATTTACATTCGAATAACCCATCTTATTTTGCATGTGAGATAATATGCTTTGTATAAGGACTAATTACATCCAAGGATAACCTGTGAGCTTCACTAGAATGTTACATCCAAGTATAACCTACAGGACTGATTACTTCTGAGCAACCTATGAACTTCTCTAGGATGTTACACTCAGACAATCTCTCTTTCTAGCTATGCTAGAATACATCACTCCCTCTTTCTAGGGATCTCAATCTTGATCACACCAAGTATTTATATGAAGTACTAGAACTTCACTCTCGCAAGAGGCTTGGTCAACACATCGGCTATCTTCTCCTATATTTCCACTTACTGGATCTTCACTGCTCCTCTCTACACCATATCCTTGATACAGTGGAGCTTTATCTCGATGTGCTTCAACTTGTCATGGAACACTGGGTTTTTTGTAAGCTTCATGCAACTTTGATTATCCTAGAAGATGCAAGTCACATCCAACTGGAGATCAATTAAGTTAGAAATTAGCTTTCACAGCCACACTGCCTCGTAAAATAGCTGATCAAGCAGCAACATACTCTGCCTTGACAGTACTCAATGCCACACATGATTTCTTCCTACTGAACCAGGAGATCATTCCAGATCCAAAACTGAAGTAGCAACTTGAGGTGCACTTCCTATTAGTAGCGCTACCTTCCCAGTCCGAATCAACATAAATGTGTAGGTTGATCTTTTGTTTTGCATCATATTTAGGCCCATAATCAACTGTACCTTTTAGGTACCTTAGAAAATGCTTTACCGCTATTAGGTGAACCTATCTCATATTCGCCAGGAACTGGATCAGAGTGTTCATCGCAAAGCATATGTCTGGTATCGTATTTGTCAGATACATGAATGAGCTAATCATTTGACGATACATCATGACATTGACCTTCTTGGATGAAGCATCACTTAGAATATTTGAGTTAGATGCCATAGGTGTGGCCATATCCTTGTAGTCCAACATTTAGAGTCTATTCAAAATCTCCATTGCATACTTCCCTTTCCCAAGGAAGATTCCATCTTCACTTTGCCACACCTCCATGCCTAAGAAGTAGTGCATCATACCTAGGTATTTCATCTCAAAATATATAGCAAGTCTCCTTATTGTATCTATAATGAGTTCCTCATCACTTGTTAGAAACAAGTCATCGACATATAGCAGGAGTATCACTGGTATTTCATCTTCCACCTTGAAGTAGAGGTTGGAATCTACTTTACTCTTGGTAAATCCAAATCTCATCATGAAGTTGTCCATCCTACCATACCATGTCATCAGTGCTTGTTTCAATCTATACAAGGCCTTCTTCAATTTGTACACATGGGTCTTCCTATCATGTGTCTCAAATCCTAGTGGCAATTCCACATACACTTCCTCTTCGACTACACCGTTCAAGAGGGATGTATTGACATCCATCTGGTGTACTTTCCATTTCATAACTATTGTCGAAGCAAGTATGGTCCTTATGGAAGTGTACCTCGCCATGGGTGCAAATGTCTCTTCATAGTCTATGCCTTCCTTCTATGAGAATCCTCGTGCTATGAATCTTGCCCTATGTTTCTTGATGCTGCCATTTGTAGCATGATTGATCTTGTAGATCCACTTTGAATTCATGAAAAACTTTTTTTCTGGCCTCGAAACAACCTCCCAAACATCATTCTTCATGATCGACTGATGTGCCTCGATCATCGCATCCTTCCATTCTTTATTTTTTGTATCCTCTTCATAGGTGGAAGGATCTTTATAAATAATGTCACACAGTAGGGCCACATAGCTATTATAGGGATTTTCCCTTTTTCTCTCTCTATGTATTCCTTCTAGAGTGCCATACCTTTCAGCTTCTCATAAGAGCTTCCATCCCCATGCTGGTTTCCTCTTGTGGGAGTCCTTCTCAAGGAATGTCTCTATTGGCTCTTGTGGTTCTGTCATGTTGTGATCTTCAGGGCCTTATGGAATTCCTTCTCCAATTTCCATGTCTTGGACTATCGTCTCTTTAGATTCCTCGAATTCCTGGATAGGAGTCCTCCTAAATTTGAATTATGTCAAGTCTTCATCAAAGGTTACATCTCTATTGATGTCAATCTGCTTGAATCCTGGGAAGTATATTTGGTAGGCCTTTGATGTATCACTGTATCCTACGAATACACCCTTCCTCCTAGAAGGATCGAGCTTGGTCCTTTTATCATTTGGGACATTTATGTACAATGGGAAACCAGATATTCTTACATGCTTGAATTTGGGTTTGACTCCTAAGAAATGCTCTTCAGGATTCTTATTGTTAACTACTCGATGAGGAGTACATTTCGGTACACACACAATTGTTCTTGCTGCCTCCTCCCAAAGGTGTATAGGAAGATCTTGGTCAATAAACATTTCTTTCGCTACTCCCATTATGATTCGGTTATTTCATTTCACAACCCCAGTTTGATGAGGATTGTATGGAGTTATCAACTCCATCATTAGACAAATTTTGAGGTCTAAAATGGGCCTCCTAAGGAAAACAATAAAACAATAAAATAATATTTATTAATTTTGAAGGAAGAAAGAAAAAACTACTATTTTTTTTCTTCGTATTTTCAACATATCTCCCTATATGTTTACACTCAAAGTTCGAGCGAGAGAGCTCGTTGGATGCGGAATTAAATTCCGCATCCAACGAGTACCCACACTGCATACTTTTGATGGACCCTGCTACCCAAGAAACAAGAAATACCTGAAAAAATGTGATGGTGACATCATCATCACATTTTTTCAGGTATTTCTTGTTTTTAGGGTAGCGGGGTCCGTCAAAAGTATGCAATGTGGGTACTCGTTGGATTCAGAATTTAATTCCACATCCAACCAGCTCTCCCGCTTGAAATTTGAGTAAAAACACAGGGAGATATGTCGAAAATACGAACAAAAAATAGTTTTTTTTTTATGACAAATATGCCAATTCAACCATTATGGTTGACTCATTTGATTGAAATTCTATTGGTTCTTGTATTCCAACTCACAAGAGTTTATTGTTGGTGCATTTTCTTATGAGACCCATTTTAGACCCCAAATTTCCTTTAATGTGTAATCCCAGATTCTCTACGGAGTTTCTTGAACTCTTTCGAAGTGAACTTGTCACCATTATCTGACCGTAGAATCTTAATCTTCCTGTCTGTCTGGTTCTCGACCAATGCTTTATATTCCTTGAAATTACTGAAAAATTCACTTCTCTCTTTCAAGAAATATATCCAAGTCTTACATGAGAATTTATCTATAAAGGACACATAGTACACATACCCGCTCAGTGAGCTAGAAGACATGGGTCCACATACATTCGAGTGTACTATCTCCAATATTCCTTTAGCCTTTCTCTCACTGCTGGGAAATGTATTCTTTGCATTCTTTCCTTTTGCACATCCTTTGCAAGTTTCCTCATGCTTTGCCTAGATCTCTGGCAATCTTGAAACTTCTTTTCTTGCCATAGGTAGTGCTCTGTAGTGCACATGTGCAAGCCTTCTTTGCCACAATTCATTTGGTTAAATTGTCTCATGAACCAATTCTTGTTCAGGCTCTCCCTTCAACTTGTACAAGCCTCCATCTTCTTCTCCAGTCACTGTTGCATCCTCTATTGTCTTTCCTCTGGGACACACCAAAAATTCTCCATCGACAAATGCAACCCTAATTCCTTTTTCATCTAGTGCATATATGGAGAGAAGATTCCTCTTTAATCCTGTAACATATAGCACATCCTTTATCTTTACGGAATTCCCGGAGTCAAGCTTGTATGAAGCTTCTCCACTCCCTTTTATGGGGTATTGATAATCATCCCCAAGTTTCACCTTGTGAGGTGACTCATGTTAAGACATATTGACGAATGATTCCTTGTATCCCGTCATGTGTTTGGAATCTCCACTATCCACATGCCAATCATTTATTTCGTGTGTAATAGTGCCAGTAAGTACTGAGATTAGCACACACTCTTCATCCAAATCATTCTTCTCTCGTTTGAATCTTTTTTTTATTGGTTCATCATCTTCGAAAATATGAGCATGGTGTCTCCTTTTATATATGGGACAATCTCTTGCCAAGTGTCCCTTTTCATCACAAGTATAACATCAAACATTTGAAATATCTCTTTTGGTATTCTTTGGTTTTTTGTATTTCTTCTTGTTGTGATGAAAGTTATCCTTCTTTTCCTTCTTCTTGTAGTTCTTCCTGGTGTATACTGCAAGGTCTTGATCGTTAGTTTCTCCCATATTTTCTTCTCTTGTCACAAGTCTGGCTTCTTCTTGTGTACATTCTTCTCGAAGTCTGCTAAAATAGATCAACTTCCTTCTTGCACAAATCCATTGAATGAATGAGTCCCATGATCTAGGGAGACTATTCAGGGTAGTCATTACAATTTCTCCTTCTTCGACATTTTCTTCAACTGCGTCAAGTTGTTCTTTGATTTAAGCAACCCTTGTGAAGTAATACTGTATAGTCTAGGAGTTTTGTATCTTCCCATTCTTTAGCTGGTTCCTCAAAGTCATCTTTCGATTGATGTTATTTCCTTCGAACATATTTTTCAAAGAATTATACACTTCATTCGGTGTCTTGAATACATAAACATGGGGAATGAGGTGACCCTTGATAGAATATACAATGATTCTCTTCGCCTTAGCCATGCTTCTCTTATGAGTAGCCTTTGCCTCATCTCGCTTTGGTTCTGGAACATCTCCAGAGATAAACTGATCCAAGTCATTTTCTTCAAGGATTAGGGAGATCCTGTACTTCCATGTCCGGAAGTTATCAGGCCCTCCAAGATTGTCCTCAAGCTGAGTATGGTGATTCATCTTTGCAAAATGAGAACCTAAAATGGAAATAGTAAATATTTGGATCTGACATATTTGAGGTGTCCGTCCAGGTTTTGGAGTAGGATGACCTAGGGTATGTTAGAGAAACCCTAATTTTCCAAACCCGGATTTTGGGAATTGTGTTTGGACAGAAAGATGCGCATCCTTGAGGTGATTCAATCTAGGTCACTTTCTGAAAACTGAGGTGGGAAGCCTTCGATACTTGATGCCCTAGTTCCTCCTGGCAACAGTTGCAACTAAAAATTGAAACTTCTCTGATTCAGAAATTGCTACCACCAAAAGATGTGCCCTAGTGAGGTGATTTAACCTACCCCTCTTTTCTTGATGATTTATGGAGATAAGACCTTCAAACAGGAATCCCTAGTTCCTGCAAATTCATAGTGCCTTCTTCCAGAGAGGATTTGATACCATTCTATTTTTTCTTAAGATATGATTAGATTATCTAGGATGTTTATCTGAAAGAATAACAAGTACAACAAGATGCATATGATATAAAATATACATGAGACACAAAGATTTTCATTGGGGAAACCATAAAGGAGAAAACCCCGCAAACTTCTTCAAAATAGTAAGATGTTCAAAAGCAGCAATAAGAAGTATTCAACAGCTATCTATCTCTCCTCCTATGATTGTCTCTTTCTCTCATGCGAACTTGAGAGTGTGTTAGGTGTGTATAAATTATAGAGAGTGCCTCCCTATTTATACCCTTTCAAGTCACTGACCAAATATAACATTCGAGCCTACATGTCATCTCACATGGGGCTCACTTCTCCTAGAGAGACTACAAGTACATATTACATGATGTTACACTGGGGATTATTGCCCCGAATTACAAACTCCTCAAGGTCTAGACACAATTGAGACATCCCGTATGTTAAGGTTAACCTTGATTCAGGATTGAGTCAAAGGTGGTTTAGGTCTAGCACACTGGGTCTGGGCACATGGTTTGTTGTAGCCCATGCTATTGTACCATGGTATTTCATGTGATTAGGCCTTTATATGGCTTGAAGAGTCTCCATTGTAAAGCGGCTTGGAGGTGAGTGGTGACTAGCTCACTTGGCCCGGATGACCGGTTTTGGCCATGTAATGAAGATTTTCATTGGTGCTGGTTTTCCGTGCATGGGGTTTCCAGGGTATATTGTCTGTGTCTATCTTGAATGTTGCTTGTAATATTGTTTTCTCGCTTATTATTATGTTAATGTTGCTCATTTTAACCTAATAATTGGTATCAGAGCCATGGTTTGGCTTGATTATGCTCATTGGTGTTGCTGTGTGCGTGTGTGGAAAATATTGTATGTGTAGAGTTTAGCGGGAGAGGTCTGCATAGGAGGCCCTAAAATGGTAGATCTGACTAGATCTGGTTGTGGCCACATGAGATATGATGCAGATAGATTTGCTCAGCCATCTTACACATAGGAGAATATCTTCTGAGCACATAAGAAATGAAAACAAAGGTCACATGTTGCTCTTGTGACAAAGGATGTGAGTGATATGGTGGAAGAGCTGGGAAGCTCACTGACACCACAAGCATGGAGATCATGTTGGGAGAAGGTTGGAGCAGCCGCTAAGGAATTCACGCCGAGGTTAGAACTCCAAATGCCAAGGAAGTGCATGGATTTGTGCCTTCAATGGAAGAAAAGATAAGCTTGATCTCTGCGACTGTGGAAAGACGCAAAGGTGGCTTACGTGTGGCTATGTTGAGATCGATGGTGGAGTCCACCAATGAGAATCTATTGAGTGGATCTGCGTCTCTGGTAGTAGAGATGCCTACATCTACAAATATCGGTTATGATGGGTGTAGCCACAAGGGTTGAAGAGAAGCCACTAGTTTTGGGATGCATTTGGATGGAGAATGATTGCTTAGTCGCCCAACTGGTTGGATGAAGAGAAATTCCCATTGTTGAGGATCTGCTAAAGCTTGTGTGTAGAAGAGAAACATAGATCACTTTTTGGGAGGAACCACTAGATATGAATGAACTTATATCGGTCCATGGCATATTCCATGAATTGAGAAGAGACCTAGTCAAAGAGAATGCCGTAAAAAAACAAAAAAAATATCATGAAGCATATGATGTCGTAAAATATCTCTTCATAAAACGCAAGGTATTTTTCACACAATATAAAAAAAATGAATTGTGAAAAAGGTTTTATGGAGTGTGATATCATTTTTTTGAAAAGGTTCTATGAAAAGGTGGAAAGGCAAAACCAACTATTAACAATAGTTTTCCTTCTTTAAAGGCTCACGTGGGCAAAAAGGAACGTACATCATTTTTGAAAGAGAGTGATTTAAAAAAAAGGTTTTTATGCCATGGAATATTTCAAAACATTTAATGAAAAAGTGAACCATTAAGGTTTTCAAATTAATGGATCTATAAAATGGTGTATGAAGATAAGTATGATAAAAATGTGGAGGCATGGCATATGAAAAGCAATGGAAAAGTATGGAAGGATGAGCAAGTGGAAGAGCAAGAAAGCGAGAGGATGAAGCAATGGATAGTGATGGTGTAGTCACCATGAAGACACATGAAAAAAATTAATGGAACATTTTGCATGTAAATGGGCATATGGATGTAAGACCTCGTAAGGCATGCATACCCCTGGTAACTCACCGGTAAAGTCAGGAGATAGACCTAGGTGATAGGGGAGTGTATGTGAGATTCCTCGAAAAAAATTTGAGGGGGGTTGGTGAATAATCCAAGTCAATTTTAAAGGGGGGATTGTTAAGGTTAACCTTGACTCGAGATTAAGTCAAAGGTGGTTTAGTTCTAGCACACTGGGTTTGGGCACATGGTTTGTTGTAGCCCATGGTATTGTACCATGGTATTTCATGTGATTAAGTCTTTATAAGGCTTGAGGAGGCTCCATTGTAAAGCGGCCTGGAGTTGAGCGGTGACAAGCTCACTTGGCCCGGATGACCATTTTTGGACATGTAATGAAGATCTTCATTGGTGCTGGTTTTCCCTGCATGGGGCTTCCAGGGTATATTGTTCGTGTCTATCTTGAATGTTGCTTGTAATAATTATTTCTCACTCATTATTATGTTAATGTTGATCATTTTAACCTAATACCGTAAAGGGGTAACACACATCCCTAATGGGGGTACAACAACATAAAATGATAATATACATCAAAATACCTTCCTAAGTTACAAATACATCAACAAGGATTTATCGCATTTCCCATTGTCTTTACATGGATTGGGGATATTTTCCATGGATGTCATAATTGTCAAATATGGCACTGAAACTAAATTGATGGAGTATGTCGAACTAGTCTACAAATACAATGTCGAGTTGTTGTTTGTCCGATATAAGTGAAGTATGCAGAGATACATAATTGCAACATATTATATACAACTACTAGACAACAATCTAAACAAAGGAGCTACTATGTATATTGATGGAAGGCCAAAAGCTTCCGAAAATATCGCATGGTTTATAAATAGTACATGACCATGGACCACATAAGCTACCGAATTAATGTTTTTTTTTATTTTTATATATCAAGACTTTAATGATTATTGCAGGTCTATGTTTGATAGTATTGTGATGATTAAAATAATTAATATACCTATATTTCTGCTTTTTAAAATTTATACGCAAAATGTTTGTTCACTTTGTTGCATATCTTATTTTTGAATATGTTTGACATCTTCTAAGGAATGTGGTTATACTCAAGGGGCTATACACCCCTTGCTGTGTTAACATGAGGAATATGAGATGACCACATGAGATTCCTTATCCAGTGATGATGATTATGAGCTTCCAAAATTTGCATGAGACACATGAGATGTATAACCACATACAATTGAGAAGGTCGAGTAACCTACTCTCACTCAGACTTGATGTGCATGAGGCTAGTATGACATCATGTTGCCTTGTTATGTTACGTTGAATTTCATGTTTACTTGTAAGTGATGTTTATCCTTGTGGTGACTTGTGATTAACCCTTTCATGGTAACGTTGAGCTATACAACCCTTAAATATTGATGTCTAACTTGTTGATGACTAGCGTGACAAATTAGGATTGTTTTCCACCCTTGTGTTGAACTTAATATCCCTCCTTAGGTGCCATCCACCATATCACTACCTAATATTACTTTTTGGAGTACTTTGTTGTCGTTTTTTATTGTGATTTGATCGTACTACTGTGATGCTACTTTTTTTTATTTGTGAGGGTTGGATGATCTTTTTTATGGTCTTTTCCAGTTTTGAGCTCTCTCCTTTCACATGTATGTTGGTCTAGTTGAGTCTCATGCAAGTAACTAATGCTAAGAGGTTGAAGTCTGTTTAATAGAAGCATTGTTTTTTGAGGATAAGGGAGTTCTTCCTGATTATTTGATGTTGAGTTTATAATTGGTTTAGATCTAATATTTATTGCTACTATTATTACTGTCATTGTTTACAATACTTTAATCGTTATTGTAGCTCATTGTTTTTGGGACATGCTGGACATGAAGGATAATGAGGTATGATTTTTCTTTTCCAAAAAAATTACATAATTTTATTGTACTATAGTGATACATACAAGGGCTAATTCTAGATCCTTATAGTTTGTAAAGTTGACGACCAGATTTGTTGGTAAAGGTTTCTCTCAGAAAGAGGGGGTTGATATTGACAAGACTTTTGCTCCAATTTCAATAGATTTTGGGATGCATGGGAAAGACCCAGGTTTGCTCCATATCTCTTTGTTTGCGTGCATGGTTATCTTTTATTGATCCTATTTTTTTCTTCTCTACAATTATTAAAGTTATGATAATATATCAAATCTCTAACATGTTTGACAAGCATTTCCAACTCAACATAGCATGGCTCTTCATCAAGATTCGCCCATGAGAGAGGTTCTTATGCATGAGGGCACATTGCTCAAGAATACATTAGTGGGTAAGGTGCATTACTCGATATTTACACTATAGTATGTTCTTCCAATTCCTATCATTATGTGGGGTGTTAATTTAGAATTCGGTGTGAATTTGAGGGGGTGGAATAATGTTTTCCATAAAAATCTGTTTCCATCCCATGGAATCACTTATTAAAAGTATTCTTAGATTATACACAACTTACAGTGGTGTTGCAGTTGCAACTTCTTCCCAAATTTCTAAAAAAATTGGGACCCTCCTTCTTAAATTTTGTCTTGCTTAGTTTTGTTGGGATTGCTTGACTTTACTGCAATTTTGATTTGTGAGGATGATTGTTGAATGAATATATTTCATGCTGATGCTGCATTTTGGCTTAAAGTATGACTTACGATGATTTCTTATCTCACTGTCGGGATTTGTTGGAGTTATAAATCAGGGCTGTAGTCAACTACGCAGCCGCCCTTGCGGATGTTCAGTGGAGTAAGGACACGATCCATAGCTCTAGCTTCCGCCGATGCGCTCTTGTTTCTCTTTTTATTTTCGGCGTTTTGTTTGAAAACCGTCAGAGCATTAGGGCCTTGTATTGCCTCCGTTTCGGTGGAAAGGTTGTAAGCACTAAAATTTTACTTTTTCCGATTCCATGTTGTTGTATTTTATTATTGCTGGCGGCGCCATGATTGGACTTTTGAATTGGGGATTAGGTTTTAACTATTCTGATCGCCGTTGGTTTCATATTTTGGTGGAAGCCATAGTCTATTTTAATCCCACCATTGTGGCTCCGGAGCGGGCTAACCAACCGATGTGGTTGTTCTATTTTTCACCTTTGGTTTGATTTTCACCGATTGTTTTCTTTTATTGCAGAACCCTTAGTATGTGCATCACCCACCGTTGCGGCTCTTTAGCAGGCTAATCGCCCGTCCCTAGTTTTCCATCTGCTGATGAGGTTTTTATTTGCTTGATGCTTAGTACGGTCGGTGGGGTATTTCTCGCTGTCTTGTTGTGTTTTACATTGTTCTATGTAATGGCAGAGTTTTCCCGTGGGCGTAGGTCGATGTTAAAGTTGTATGAGTTGAAGAACGCGGTTTGGGGTTGGGTGCTTCGAAGAATGGTGGTTATTTTGTCCTGGTCTTTACTTTTGTTGGAGGTTTTCGTTCTAGTGCAGATGTGGCCTGGATTGGGAGAAAAAATATGTTCTATTAGGCACATGTTAAGTTTTGAACAGGGGTTTAAGCACAAACTTGCGGGATCTCTTTTGTCTTGACATTCTTTATTTTCATGTATTAATACTGTTTATAGTTCATATTACAGAACACATGTATTGATCTAGTTTGTGTTACCTTGTTAAACACTAATGATATGATATGTTCAGGATAGGAAGATTGCTGCAAAGAATATATGACTAAAAGGAAAAGCAACAGAGGAGCGACCTTGAAAGAAGAAGTTAAAGCATAAAGTGTTACAGAGAGAAATTCCTATGGCTTGGGGTACCACAACAGACAGCTTGACTCCAGAAATCAATCTTTTCCAATATGCAATAGAAAGTAAATGTCTAACACTAAAGGATCATACCTGATGCCTTATTTCGGACGGTTGAAGTAGATGCCCATTGAGCTTTCCAACTTTAGCTTGAATTGATAAATTACTTCCTCAACAACAAGTAAACAATACAAGCATACTATATATCATGGTGTTAGATCTATTCTAGCATATATAATCAACAATGTATAAGCATTTGAAATAATACCATGGATAAAATATTCATTCAAACACACATTATTGGACAAGAAAAGATATTTCTATTAATATAAATCAGATATTACAATAGATATAACCTCTGACGGCACGTCTGCGAACCAGAAAAACTGAATCCCCCACTTGGGCCTCCACCACCTCAATCCTCCATCTCTCGATAGCAAGCTCACAAGCAAAAGGCAAGCTTGGGAAGAACACAAAAGTGCTCCGAGGGACAAAGGGATGCAGACTCAAGCATAAGTTTCGACAACAATGGACTATAGTTTCTTTGCTCTCAATTCTCTCATATTCCTTCAATGTACCATAGAGTTCCTTATATAGCTTTTCAAAGGGGTAATGAAAGGTAAAATTCAAGCGATCTCAAGGCATAGGGAAGGCCAGGAGTCAAGTGAGTCGGATCCATGTCAAGGAAAACTCCAAAAGGATTTGGATTTTGTACACATCCCGATGTACGTGGTTTTAGGGGTCAAACCCACGTATATACACGATTATAGGTTTAAAAGTCGCGTGTATCATTTTTCACATGTTTTTAGGGATGGTCAGGGAAACATCAAAGGACAAAAAATGGTCCATGGGGTCTAAGGAGTCTACCGCGGGATAGGGGAAGGCCATACAAAGTGTGATTCACCTGGAGTGGTAAAATCAACTATAATAGATGCCCCCTAATGTGTGAGGTCAGAGGGGTCATATGATGGCCGAAATACATTATAAGTCCATCCCAGAAGTGGAGTGATGAAGGATCCCAAATGGAAGACCAGCCACCCAATTAGCATAGTACCATGATACAACTTTGCACATAACTGCAAATACATATAGCAGTCCCGGATACATAAGAGTACAATGGCCATGAATAGGCATGATACAAGATATCACATAAGTGGTCATTGCCACGTACAATATACATAGATCAGAATCTCCATGATGAAGATATACAAAGGACCATGATCTCCATAATGGCTAAAGATATATAATAGATCAAAATCTCCATAATGGCTGGAAATGTCTGACATATACTATAATCAAGTCACGAGAGCTGAAATCTCATGAACACTGGCACGATCAAGGAGGTAGCATATAAGAGATGCCACCAATCTGGAAAGTCTTCTACACACACTGCTACGAGTACATGTCCTACTATGTGAATAGAGGTGTTGAGGTCGAACATAGTAGTCCATCGTCTGATTACCGGTCATTGATGTATACCGTTAACAAACGTGAGATCACCCACTGATAATGAAAATGGGAATCAAGGTACTAGAGTGCAAACTAACAAGTGTGAATAAATGTGTTGAGGTTGAACACTTGAGAGGATCCATCAATTAGGGGACATTGATGTATTCCCAAAGACTGTCGATGGCGAGAGAACTTTCCACTGATGACTGCAAGTCTCAAGGCACTCAAAATGACTCTAGATTCCAATCCTAGAATAAATGATCTGAAGTCGATGGGATGAAATCCGCTGGAAGGAGGGCATTAAGGCATCCCCCATCATCCAACACGAGGTACTCAGCAAAGATGTGTAATGTGGAAGGACTCGATCATAAGGTGCACGAACCAGTAACTGTACCAAGAATGGCCGACATGCAAAGTCAAGATAACTGAGGAATGGCCGACTCAGGCTTCAAATTCCTTCGAACAAGAGCATAACGGCATATGGTGACTGAATAAAGGCAGCATAGACTCGATATACAAACTGGGACATCTCTGCGACACAGGAGGCATCGACAGAGGCTCCATAGGGACTGGAAGCTTAACTAGTCGGTGGAGATAAACTTAGATAAACGAGTACAGATCCTAAAGTCAAACTATAACCCAACCAATGGATATGATATATAGTGCTCTCTTCGAAGGCGACACGACTCGACAACTGCCAAAGATAACATCTTTCCTTGTCCAGCTTTTTGGTTTTTTGATTTTTTTGGACTTTTTTAGTTATTTAAAAAGCTTGAAAAAGAATAAAATTGTTTTATAGTTACAGACTAGGAGGAGACGAGTGTCATAAGGGTGAACAAACTAGTTCCAAGTAGTGGAACATACCTATGCTCAATGCAAGGATATATGTGTAGGATATCGACACTCGGGGGAAAATCCCCTCCCGGTAAAAAGGGAAACAAGCTGCGAAGGATATAAAAAATGGCTCTGCATGGCTAGACATGAGACAAGCTCAGGCTATATGGATGAAACGCAATGTCAGGGGAGCCAGCATAAAGCTCAATAAGACAGGAAAATCTCATGATAATGCATTCACAACTTGACATGAGGGAGTCCTGAGCGAAATAGGCCAGCAAAAGATCAAGAGGAGTATGAGGCTCTTGCGAAATGTCATGGTAGTACTATACAATGGAATCCCACACCCTAAAGAAGAAAACGTCAGCATGGGCACCAAATGCAAATAAGGCGCTAACTAGGGTACCCATGTAAGGTGAAGCTCTACCATTCATATCATGTCACTTCTAAAACAACAAGAAGGTTCCGTGACATAATAGAGTGGGTTCGTACCTAAGGTTATGATGAAATGGTAATAAGGTCATGCAAAATTCAAAAAATGATGAAACCTAACCTATATGCCAGTTTAGACATGATACCTGAGATCGGCATGAACAAGTCAATCCAACGGCTGAAACGACATTGAAAAAGGTCCTCTACATCATGAATTATGTCAAAAACGGTCCAAAATGGTTAGAAACTGTCGAAACTATAGGAAAGGGGGTAAAAATTTCTATAAATAGTAAACAATTCAAAATATTATAAAACATTTGAAACTTTTACCCATTTCAGCTCAGATTTTGCACAGTGAATTCTAGGAGATCCAGCCAGCGGAATCCACTACCGTTTCTTCTAGGTATTTACCCATGCTCTTCTCTTTCATTTTGATGTAATTTTTATCAAATTCCATGGCCAATTAAGCTTTCTAGGCCAAAATAAAATGGGTGCTACGTCCCACACAGAAATCGAGGGTTTTTACACATATAGGGCTGGATATACACGGAAAATGCCCCCAAACCCGTGTACATATGCGGCTGTTTTGAAAACAGTCGCGTATGAGGCCGCGCATAAGGTTTTTTCAATAATCTAATGGGAAAATTTGCAATTTCTTGTGCAGGATGGTCCTAGAGTGGAGAGAGCGTGAACATGGTGAGGTAGAGGAGGCAGTAAGGGTTGATCTAATGGCTCAACAAGCTCTACGTGCATGCAGACTCTACAAGTTTTGGTGTCTTGGTGGTTTGAGGGCCAAACCAAGACTATTACAGATGCTGGTGGATTACTAGGATCCAGACTCTGAGTCCTTCTATATAGATGGGATGTCCCTCATTATAGAGGTGGAGGGCATATACTTCATTACTGGGCTTTATAGACGAGGGGAATTAGTGAACCTTCGTTCCCATGGTGGGCCAAGAGGTGTCCTGACTATCGATAAGTACATTGCGGTGTACTACTATCCAGACATAGAGAAGGTTCAGTCAGGTCCCTACCAACACTATACAGGTGCTATGCCTAAAGGCCATACTATTGACATTGGGTAGGATAGCAGGCTTGGCATCAATCCACCAAGCCTCACGGCCTTTGATGTTCTATGCAGTGGAGTGCATGAGATCCACGATTTATGACTGGAGCACTACACTACTGGGAAACATGAAACATTAGCTCAGTGAGTGTAAGGCAGGAAGAGTGCGGAACTTTAGATTCAGTAGTATAATGAGCACGTTTTTCTTCGAGCGTGTTCCAGGATTGAGCCCCAGAGTGGACATTCCTCTTCACGGGGTTTGAGATCCGGCCCAACGGTGTTGGGAAAATGCGATGTGCAAGGCTGGGGGGTGGTAGGGTGGCCAACCCATATCCAGCTGACTTCTTTCCATGGTGGCGACAACAGATAGTTGTCATCAATGACTACCCCTATGCAGGGATAGATTTCTGGGGGGACTCGGACATGCTGCTACCACCAAGATCGGGATATGGCGATATAGGTAATGAATCTCGACCCTCTCTTTTTAAAATTTTTTGAGTTATTTAATTTTTTTGTGTTTTCTGATTATATGGAATCAAAAGACATATTTTTGCGTGACAATACATAGTGACATCTACCATTTGTGTGCAGATGTGGGACACGGTGGCCAGAAGGCTTCCCTCGTCACAGACGGAGGGGAAGAGGAGATGATATCACGGGTGTGGATGTGGATCGGATGCTCCAGAGCATTCATACCAATTTTGTGAGGCTGACACATAGGGTTCCCATGGCGCAAGTTGAGGACTTGCCTGAGGCTATGCAGCGCCAGGTGGTGGGTGTACCATGCACATGGGTGCGATTATTTCGACGGCTAGCTAGAGCCGTAGTGACCTTCCATGATCACAACCCTCCTCCTCCTCCATAGGATTAGATACCTGGTAGTCTATACATTTTGTATTACCATGTATTATATGTTGGTGGCTCGAGAGCCCCAATTTTGTATCATGACACTATGTACTACCACATTTTGGATGTTTATATAAAAAGTTTTATTGTGATCGGTTTATTTATTTACATGTGTAAAAGTTGTGTTTGTGATGAATTTACTGTGTATAAAACAAATGCCAATCTAACACGTAGTTAGCATATGAGTCAGCAACTGAATTATTATTTCTAGGAATGTGTATGTATTTTATATTGTCAAATTGCCATTCTAATAATCTCACATGTAAGAATCTTCTTAATAACGTCGGATCTCTAACATGGTACAAACCATTAAGCTATGACAATACTAACTCCGAATCAAGACATACCTCAAGAGAGAGAACGCCATGTGAAATGGCATCTCGTAGAAGCTCAATAATGACACTATATTCAGCAACATTGTTGGAAGATGGCCGTAGACATATGCCTCCTGAAGATAGTACCTAACCCATAGGAGTATAAATCACCCAAGCAGCAGAGGTTGAGTGTTGAGTGTGACGGCTTGAACCATCCGTGAATCTTATGTAGGTGGAAGATTCCATTGACATCTACCAAAAAAAATGGAAACTAATCACAAACCCGATCACTCTAAGAAAAAGACCTAACTATGCAAAACTGTACACTAATATACAATAAGCAGCCTTGGCTAAAAATCATGCGTAGTACTTCTTGAGATAGAGCCCATTTCTAGGCTCCGTCAAGGCCGTTCCTTTGTAATCCACTAACTCATAAGCACCCTTCTCTAACACACGTTTGGCCACGTAAGGACCTCGCCACATAGGATTAAATTTTCCTGCCCCCAAGGGTTCTTTCGGTTGATCCCATAAAAGGACCAAGTCTCCCTCACTAAACCTCCTTGGATGAACAAACTTATCATACTGGACCTTTACGCGACGTTTATTGACTTCTAGAGCCACTAAGGCATCTCGACGCTGCTCATCAAGTTGCTCAAGGTGGACCAAACGCTCCTCCAATGGTGAAGTGTCTGGTAAGAGTTCTACAGCTAGCTTCAACGAAGGAATCTCGCATTGAACCGACAATATTGACTCCACTCCATGTACAAGTTGATATGGAGAAAAACTGGTGGCAGTCTTAACAGCGGTTCTATATGCCCACAAAGCAGGATATAACATA
This sequence comes from Pseudotsuga menziesii, assembly GCA_001517045.1. NCBI lineage: Eukaryota > Viridiplantae > Streptophyta > Pinopsida > Pinales > Pinaceae > Pseudotsuga > Pseudotsuga menziesii. The sequence goes on from LPNX010972132.1 coordinate 41,431, forward strand.
ATGTGCCAATTATTCTTGCTTTGTGCGATGGTTCGTTGGAGAATGGATTTGAGTGATTTATTCATTGCTTCTACCTGTCCATTCGCTTGAGGGTAGTAAGAGGAGGAATGCTCTTGCTTGTACTCTAACTTTGATGCCAACTCTTCCATCATATGATTCTGAAAGTGCGAGCCATGGTCAGTGACAAACTCTTTCGGAATATCGAACCGAGTAATAATTCTGTTGAATACGAAGTGGGCAGCTGTCTCACCATAGGATTTAACTATAGGCATAGCCTCAGCCCATTTCATGAAGTAATCAACCGCCACTATAATATGATGGTGCCCCCCAGTTGAAGCTGGGTTGCAATCCATAAAATCGAGCCCCCACTTAGTGAAGGGACTGGCGATGATAATGGGATGTAATGGGGCAGGTTTTGAGTGCATGTTACATGCAAACACCTAGCAAGGGTGGCACCTCTTGACCGCATCAACACAATCCTTAAAGATTGACGACCAGAAATAACCCGCTCTTAAGATCTTTTGAGTTGTAGAAAGCCCAGATAAATGACCACCACACGCCCCTCCATGGAAATCATTCATTACTACCTCAGCCTCTTCATGAGTTAAACAACGTCATAAAATGGAATCTACCCCACGGTGGTACAAAGTGTTATCCACTATGAGGTATCTCTTAGAGACGTGACGTAATCGTCGTCGTTCATCTCATGAGAGGTGAGTAGGGGTCTTCAATGTTTGTAAATATATTATGATATCCCCATACCATGGGTCTAAAGTTGAGATTAAGAAGATGTGTTCATCGACAAACGTATCTTCACAAACCAACTCCTCGGCCTTGCTCGGGAAATCCGATATAAGTTCTACAAAAATTAAAGACTTCTTCGATTTTGCCAAAACAAATTCGAGATCGAATTCTTGCAGAATGACAATCCATTTATTATACTTTCCCCCAATCATCCTTCGAGTGAGGACGAATTGAAATGGATTGACATGGGCTACAACCAAGGTCTAGCGAAGGAGAATATAATGTCTCAACCGCTGAACCGCATGTATGGTAGCTAAAGCAAGCTTCTCGACATGAGAATAACGAATCTCTGCGTCAATAAGGTTCTGGCTCAGATAGTATATGACATGCTCTTGGAGCTCCTCATCCTCTTGAACCAAAACCATACCAATCGTCTCCATGGACGTAGCCACATAAAGTAGAAAATCATGGCTATAGTCCGGGGGATTAATCATCGGGGCTGATGCTAGGGCTCACTTGAGTGCATCAAAGGACTCTTGGGCTCGCTCATCCCAACAAAAGGGGGTGTCCTTCTTCAATAGACGCATGAAGCCTCTAGTAAAATTGGCAAAGTTGACAACAAATATCTGTAAGAAGTTTGCCATGCCTTGCAAACATTGAAGATGATGAATATTCTTCGGGGGAGACAACTGAAGTATTGCCTCAACCTTCAAAGGTTTGACTCTTATACCCTCTTTAGAAATGATGAATCCTAACAAACGACTTGACTTCACACAAAAGATGCACTTATGAGGATTTAATCTAACCAAATAGTGCTGACATCTTTCGAATACCAATCTCAAGTGATAGGGATGACGCATTCTCATATGAGAATGAGCAGCAGGGTCATCTAAAAATACTTCGATAATTGACTTGAGATCATGGAAGATCAAGGTCACTGCCCCCTAAAATGTAGCTTCGACGTTTTTAAGGCTGAAAGGCATTTTCTGATATGTGAAAGTTCCCCAAGGACAAATAAATGCAGTCTTATGTTGGTCCTCAGGTTTAATCTATATCTGATTATATCCAGAGAAGCCATCCATAAAGGAAAAAACCTCGCTACCCGCACACTCATCCAAAATCTGATCAATAAATGGTGTGGGGAAATTGTCCTTAGGACAGGCACGATTCAAATCATGGAAATCAGTACATATGCGGATTGCTCCCTGCTTCTTATCCACCGGAACGGGGTTTGAAACCCACTCCATCAAGGGAACGGGATAGATGAAATCGACTTTCAACAGTTTCTCTATCTTTGCCTTAATCACAGGTTCTTTCCTAGGATTCACCGCACGCAAGCGTTGTCGAATAGGCTTAGCATTGGGATAAGTCTTAATCTCGTGCTCGATAATAAGAGGGTCGATACTTGGCATTTCGTCATAAGACCAAGAAAAAATATCACAGAATTCCTTAAATAGCTCGGTGTACTCTAGAATCTCAGCATGGGAACATTCCGCCCCAATATAGACATTCTCTATCCTGCCAGGATCGTGAGAGATGTTGATAGGAATCATTGAAGATATGTTATCCATGTTTCCATCAGCCATCTAACTAGGAGAGCTTAATGGAACCATAGGACTACCAACTCTCTCACTAAGAACCGCCCTAAAATCCTCATGCTCCAAGCGGTCAAGCTCGGGAAGAAAGTATGATCTATGATGGAGTTCCTCCCATGGTGGCTCAACTCCAGACATAGCCTCAATAATCGCTTCATCTGAAGGGAAAACCATATCAACATAGTCATGCACGTGAGAAGACTGTACTGCCCATGCCGACAGCACATAAGAGTCCTCCTCCTCCATCCACAAAGAGGAAGGACTAGGCTCTGCAACACACATGAGATTAGCTTGATAAGCTATCATAGTTGTAGGAAACGACACGTCTGTCATGATGGGCTCACTCGAAGTACTCGGTGTAGGAAGAATCCAAGGATCTTCCATATGACTTGTGCGAAAAGACACCGATCTCATAGATGTTGAAGCCTCACCAGAACTAGACCCTATCATAACGATCGGTGCAGGACAACTAAAGCTTCCCATGAGGGATGGATACATGCCTACACCCACACTCCCAGTTGCCGGCTGAGAGTGTTCAATGATCAGGATCAAAGCTCCCAAAGATGTAGTAACAGACAGATTCTTGAATGTTGTTTGATCAATCGTTATGATCTTCCCGTTATGTGGAAAGAATACAACGCAAAATAGGGAAGAAGCAACGGCTTGCATACTGTACATCCAATTCCTACCTAGCAAGAGATTGTAGTCAAATGGCGCATCAACCACCTCGACCTCTATCGCAACGGTATTCCCTCCCAAATGGACTTTAAGGGAAGGAAGGATGCCGTGCGGCCTAAAGGATCTCCCATCAAACGTAGTTAACATGGTCGCTGATTTAGACAGCTCAGGGGAACCCAGACCCTTCCAACACGATAAAGACATCACAGAAGCGGAATCACCTTCATCAATCACAGTGCGCTTGATGGTCATATTAAGACATTCTACGTGAATCAAAAGAGACACATAGTAAGGCAAGCGAGGATGAAGTCCTGCGGTTTCAAATTTAATCACGGAGGAAGAATCATCATCATTCACACCAAGGGCAGAAAGCAACGCCTTCCTTTGCAAAGGACAACTCTGAAGCACAAGGAGTATGGCCCAAATCCTCGACCACTGACTAGTTCTGGGCGACTCGGGCATTTGGATTGTGCCCCGAATGCTTAAGGACTCCCTTAGGAATGCGAGGTGCAGCTTCAGGTTTATCCATAGGTTTCTCAATACGCAAAGTGGACCCTGGTGGATCAGGCTCTTTGCCTGGGCTGGGTTGTGACGAACCATAATATTTCGCACGGGTCACAACTTTCGTAGCACGTACCATGTTAATGCATCCATGACCACTACCCTCCGATGGATATTGATCACCACCAGACTGGTCATGGGACCTCGAGTTCATATTTTGATTGTGTGGTAAAGGGTTAGTCAGCACAGCTGGGCCCTATGCCAAGAATCTCAAGGCTTCCTCAATACGAGGGAATAAGTAAGTGAGGTGATTGTCCTTACACAACTTGCAAGGGAACTTAACCTTACGTTTAGCTTGCTTGTCCCCCCCAGCATTCTGGCCGTTCTTGTCATTACTATTAGCATTCTCATTCATATTCCCACCCGTACGATTATTCTTACTCTTTTTTCTATTCCGTCTGGGCTGCTGGTTACCATTCTAGTCCAACGATTGTACTGAAAGTACACTCGCTGTTTGGCCGGGTTGAGATGAAGCCGTAGCTTGTCCCGAAGCAGATTGGTTGGTTGACAATTGACTAACTTGTTTTGCAACCAAATATGTAGGTTTCGCAATTGCACAACCAATAATGCCATCGGCATGTGGTCCAGGTTTGGCTTTGGGGTCGAAACTAGAACACGGAGCATTGGGAATAATCTCATATAAAAAATTGGACTGAGCATAAATCAAGTTTAGTTCCTGTGCCCTAAAAATCGCTTGTTCCTCATTCTGCACTCCGGATGTAGAAACATCCTTCGCTATATATGGAAATAACAACTTAAGGAACCATTTGAGGAGGAACTCTGGCGGTATAAAGGATTTAATTAACCTCTTCCTTCTACGCCACTCTTGGATATGATCCGAGATATGTGTGGCTTTATCTTGCTGAAATGTCGACAAGATTTTAGTACCAACGTCATAACGCACTAGTAGCTGGAAGTGGTTAAGAAAAGTCATCGCAAGGTCGTCGAACAAAGCGAATGCTCCCCTAGGTAGCTCTATATACCATTTCATGGCAGGCCCTGTAAGGGTGCATTGAAATAGCCTTAAATAGATGGAATCCTGATGTAAGGAATTCGAAGAGCACCATAGGTGAAAGGTAGTAATGTGTTCACTCGGATCCTCTCCTGGTTTGCCCTCGAACTTAGGTGTGTCTGAGGGAAGCTTAGTAGGGACAGCCAACCAAGCTGGGTCATGAGCTATAGGATCGTTCGTCAATCTTGACAAGTCAGGAAGATTCAGCATTGCGAGGAAAGGGAGCCTAGGATGATGAGATCTATGGACTACTCCCTGATAGGTCTGATTCGTATAGGTTTGATTACCACCATGGCCTTGGCCATAGTGCCCTCTTCCCGTATGACACGTATGGGGTGGCATGGAAGCACCATAGTGTGGTGGAACTTGACTACTAGGAGCTACGAAGCCGTAATTAGGAGAGTAAGCAAGTTTTTGATACCCGCCCCCATAAGGTGAAGAACCCTGTCCATACTGCGTCCCATAATAGGTCCCATAAGTCATCGCATGAGATGTCCGATGAGACACTCCGTAAGTAGGAACATATGCTCTGGAAGTAGGAATATACATTCCGAAAGTAGGAATGTGACCTCTAGAAGTATGAGCATGACCTCCCAAAACAACGGGTGGTACATGAAGCTGAGACACAACCGGTCTAGTAACCGTAGTACGGACATGACTCGTAGCAACATTTCAGCCCGAAGGACCACCTGAGTAATAATGTACGTACTATTCCCTATAGTCACTCGTCTCAGGTCTGGTATCCTAATAGGATCACTAACCCTAGACCTAGGAGGAATATGTGATGTAACTTCCACCATCGGGATGGAAGGTGCAATGTGACTAGTGCTCCCAAACCTCTCCGCATGGTAAGGAATGAGAGTGCCCCCAGGTATAATGTTAGGATCGAACTCAGATTCGACATGAAATGCCAAATCATGTGTAGGAAAACCAGACATACCATAACTACCATTTCTAGTGCTTGTGGGTTCAAAATGAGTCTTGGCATCCTTCGGCATTCCATATCGGTAATACGTCAATGGGGAATCAACCCTAGAGTAAGTAGGTCTATCATGAAAGGTTCCTATCTCAGAAATCATAGGACCTAACTTATCCAAGTCGGGTGAAGGATCGTAGGTAGGAGTAAACTCCCCATCTTCCACTTGAATGGGAGAAGGTGGTTCAGGAATACCTTCCATATGGTCTCCCATGGTATGTGAATCAATGTATGAAATAGTCCGCCTGGACTGTCTAGGTCTCTCTCCCAAAGAAGGAGGAGAAGTAGAAGGCGGAAGTCCTACTAAACGACGAGAACGGCGAGGAGCCACACCTGAATCCACAATGACTCAAAAAATAGAAAAGACTCTCTATTTACGCAAACCTTAGGCAAGCTATCGTGCACAGAGCAATCACCAATAAAATCTAAAGCCAAATGCAAGCAATCAAGGGCAGGATAAGTGAGCTCCCGAATGAAGCAGGTATGTCTCGCCTAGGATAGGCTTGAGACTCCCATACACAACAAGCGGAGGTACGTAACCAATTATTGTGGTCCTCAGCTTCAATGTGTAAAGCGACTGTGCTGTCTGACCTCAACCTGGCCGAGACAACCATAGAATAACCCCTGCAAAGTACCCCCTCGATATCCTAGGTAAGGCCACTAAGGTCACCTCAATATAATCAATGCTCAGGCGGACAGTCACTGGTGGGATTGACCGTATGGGCAGGGTAGCAAAGCCCGAATCTCTCGAAAGAGCCCCCAGATACGAATACAATCTTGCAAATATCTCCAGTGCTACTCAGTTATGACTAGGGGTCATCCCAATCAATAACCGCTCACACTGCCTTGTGCTTAACTCCCTTTTGAGAGGAGGATCCTAAGAAACACTGGTTATACCAAGGATTTCACACACTCACCTAGATAGACATATACATGTTGTTGTTTAGTGGTCTTGGAGAATTTACTCACAATGAACTATTCCAAGACCCTAAAACCTAAGCTTGTTGGTGCACCCTATAAAAGAAAAGAGTGTAGTTCATTTTAATTAAGTGTTGATTTTAATTGGATTTATTACTCAAAAGAGGGATATGGTCATGCAACTAATGGTGTTATGACACACCATGAAGTAAAATGCACACCTAACAATCAATGCAAATGCATTGTGTCCATGAAAACAGGGTATGCTACTACGTGAAATGCACAATTTTTCTTCAAATGATGAATGCAAGCTTTCCTATATGAAATCCTAACTAATACTCCAAAGCAAATCTAGTGCAAGTACAATGCAAAATGCAAAATGCAATGCATGATGATAAGCAAATGTTTTTGGATTTTTTGAAATAAAATGAGATACAAAAAGCAAAAGAATGATTCTACAACCCCTAGACTCTGCAAGCACACTCAAATAGCACTAAATCAAAGCACTAAGGTAAAATAAATCTAATGCACTAATCCCAAACAAAAAATAAAAAATGCCATGATAAGAACCTTCTTTAAAAAAAAAAATTTAGCCTAAAAAAAACGTCTCTGGTCAGAAACAAAGGTATAAACAGACTCAGGCAGTGTCAAAGGAGACTCAGCAATCATCAAACTTCACCCAGGAACCATTTAACTTCCACTAAAAGGAAAAACTAAAGGCATATGCGACTGTTTGCAGTAAACCCACATGTATACGCGGAATTCGCAAAGAAACCCGTGTGTATACGCGACTGTGAGTTAAAAACTCACGTACAGGAAGAAAGGTGCATAAAATCAAGGCAAACAGACAAGTTGAGACAAAATTCACACCAATCAGACACTACCAGGAAAACATGCCCCCAGACCCGACATAGAAACAAGAGAGAAAGAGCAATTCAAAGTCATTGAATGCTGATAGAACAACCCCCAAAGGAAAACTACTAGGAACTCCCCAGCGGAGTCACCAATTCTGTTACGGAGAGAAATTCCTATGGCTTGGGGTACCACAACAGATAACTTGACTCCAGAAATCAATCTTTTCCAATATGCAATAGAAAGTAAATGTCTAACACTAAAGGATCAGACCTCATACCTTATTTCGGATGGTTGAAGTAGATCCCCATTGAGCTTTCCAACTTTAGTTTGAATTGATAAATTACTTCCTCAACAACAAGTAAACAATACAAGAATACTATATATCATGGTTTTAGATCTAATCTAGCATATATAATCAACAATGTATAAGCATTTGAAATAATCTCATGGATAAAATATTCATTCAAACACACATTATTGGACAGAAAAAGATATTTCTATTAATATAAATTAGAGATTACAATAGACACAATCTCTGACGGCATGTCTGTGAACCGGAGAAACTGAATCCCCCACTTGGGCCTCCACCACCTCAATCCTCCATCTCTTGATAGCAAGCTCACAAGCAAAAGGCCAGCTTGGGAAGAACACAAAAGTGCTACAAGGGACAAAGGGATGCAGACTCAAGCATAAGTTCCAGCAACAATGGACTATAGTTTCTTTGCTCTCAATTCTCTCATATTCCTTCAATGTACCATAGAGTTCCTTATATAGATTTTCAAAGGGGTAAGGAAAGGTCGAATCCGAGCGATCTCAAGGCATAGGGAAGGCTAGGAGTCAAGTGAGTCAGATCCATGTCAAGGAAAACTCCAAAAGGATTTGGATTTTGTACACATCCCGATGTACATGGTTTTAGGGGTCAAACCTGCATATATACGCAATTATAGGTTAAAATTTGTGTATCATTTTTCACATGTTTTTAGGGATGGTCAAAGAAACATCAAAGGACAAAAAATGGTCCATGGGGTCTAAGGAGTCTACAGTGGGATAGGGAAAGGCCATACAAAGTGTGATTCACCTGGAGTGGTAAAATCAGCTATAACATAAAGAAATAGAGATGTTGCTTGAGGAAAAGAAGAGAGCAAAAGGCTAAGAACAACAAGATCTCAAAAGGACCAAAGAATTATAGAGCGTAATCATTAAGAGCAGAGGCTCGGGCTTGGGCAGTTCGTCAGTTACCAAGCTGGTCCCATTTTCATAAAAGTGTTTATCTAAAATGTAACATTTGAATCATGAGCATTCACCAAATGACAATACTATGAGATTAAAATAGTTGGGGGGAAACTCAAAGGTTTTAGCTGTTTTTTGTATAAATATAGGAAAGTTAGAGGGAAGAAGGACTTTTTCCCAGTTAGACTTGTGAGAACACATTGTAAAGGAACTATTTCGTTTTGCAATATATAATTACAATTTTGCATGTTGGAGAAAGCTTTGGTGGAATGTTCAAATGCTGTTAAATGGATGTGGTTGAAGGGGAACTATTTCGTTTTCAGCTTTTATTCATTAACCGTGAGATCGTTCTAACTTGTTGAACCTATGTTCTTTTATGAATGCTCTCTGGTTTATTTTATGATAATTTCCACTATGAGTAATGAATGTTTTCACAGATAATGAGCTATCTTGTTGTTCCATTTATTCATGTTTATTTATTTTGAATCAAAGAACATCTATTTGTGATTTTTATTAATGCATGAACAGTAATACATTACTCATTAAATGATAATCTCACTCCCTAGGGACAACTTAGTTAGTTTTATTTCCTGCTGTGTGTGGTTTAGATGCGAGAGAGTCTAAGATGAGAGGTAAGAACCTGCACATCACATTGTGACCGCTCCTCATATTCTTTATCAATTTGCATTTTAGATAGGCACTTGCATATCATACTTAAAGTTAAAAACACAAAAATATATACAGTGGACCGGGCGGCAACCGGTAAAAACTTCTAATTTTTGTTACTTGACCTACGGTAGCCAGAACACAAAATAGACAGATTTCCCATACTAAATAGTCACGGGCTAGTTGGGAACATTGACTGGGGAGAATCCCTTGCTGTTATTGTCTGCGATTTTTGAGGCCTCAACAGATGGTTTCTTCTTTCAAAAATTGGAAGTAGTTGTACAATTCTTATCCTCCTTCACCTCAATAATTCATTCCTTGTAGAGCCTTACCAAAAATAACCAAACCCTCCTCCTAGACTACCAACTCCATGAAGACCACGTCTACAAACTAAATCAAATATGTGCTCCCCATCCCCCAAATTTCTTGATCCTAGTCAAGGAATCCCATTCACCATCCAATGGTGGACATCTTCACACTCATAAAACCCTCCATCACTTACAACACCACTTTTGTTGGTAATCCTTGTACAGTTTTGTATAAGACTTCATCCATCATGCTAAACATGTCAATCATAAAGTCGACATTTATCAACCTCCATAATCCTTCTGATAGTTTGGAGTCCATTTCCATGTATTTTATCAGTGATGTCCCGGCTCAAGGTATTGGACACCAATGTCATTTATTACCACAATCCGACCTTCAAATTTCCCTCAAATATCTACTATTTGGAACTCTGCCCAGAGTTTAAGAGTATTGAACAACAACTGTACCAAAGGATGTATGGATGAATTATTGTGGTACGTGTATGTGTATATTAATCATGAAGTGATGTAAATTTCATATGGTGGGTGGTTAGATATATATCACATTACATAGTTGTGCATCATCATCCATCAATTCTGTTGGGATTTGAAAATTCCTTCAAATACCTACTATTTGGAAGACCCTCTCATCTCCCAAATGATTGTGCATGATATTAAACTTTCCAATGTTGAATGAAATTGAATTTGTATTTTCTTTAATCCTTTTAGGGGTTGACTATGAAAGGTATCATTTAGATTCAATGGTCTTCCATACTACCTCTTTTACTAGAGAGGAAGATGCTAAGTATATTTTTCATGAGGACAAACTTATACTGTCAACTTTAGAAGAGATAGGAATTTGATATGAAAATCAAAGTATATACATTCACTCATCCATGAATGTGTGAAAATACAATGCAATTTTAAATGTTGTTCCAAGTCTAGAAGATTTAGTTTTTAATGATTCCATCATCACCCAATAATATAAACCATTTGATCCAAGCTTTTCCTTGGTATATGATGATTATCTTGAATATTCTATTTGAGATATTTTCTATCCTTATGGAAATTTGGTGACAATGTCATCAAGGTTGAGGTAGGCATCCATTTCGCTGAATGTTCATCTTATACTAATGAATACATTGAATTTCAACTTCAAACCAACATCAAAATTTTTAGTTATTTTTAGTTATTTTATGTGTCTATTGAGAGGTGGAAGGAAAATTTGATTCTATGTTGATCGTTTAAGATGGAATCTAGGATATTTTTGGTGCAGGTGGGATCAACCATAGCCAACCCAACCAACACCTCTAGGATCTGGTGGATCCTACACTTAGCAGGATTGCCAAATTTATCCTGTGGCCAAATTCTGATCTAAAATTACCTCCCCACAACTTTGCTTCGGAAACAACATTTTTGCAATAGCGGTTCCACAACAGGATTTCTTCAACTCTGTTTCCGCAACATATTTTCTACAACAGGATTTCTGCAAGTGGGTTGCAGGATGCGGGATGCGGGATTCCTGACCAACTTTCCTCTCGCAAATTTTCCTCCACAATTTTTTCCATCGTCATATCTTTGCGGCCTTCTCCCCGACCGTCGATCTACTCTTTGATGCAGATTTCATAGATCTTTGTGGATCTGTTATCACCCTCACAACTTTCATTTTGTATATCTCATGGACCGTCAAATTTTCATTTGCGGACTCAATCCCCACCGTTCATTCTTTGCAAAAATTGTTAATGGCAGAAAATCTGTTTGCTCCACCGTTTGATCAGAGAATCAATCAATCCAGCCTGCAATCTCTATGATTCATTATCCTAACACTTCTATGCATGCATCTACGACCTATTTCATCTATTCAAGTAACAATTTAACACCTGAATCAATAATTTCACAGAAATACATAGATGTTTAGAAAGCCACCGAAGTCGGCTCTTCACAGACACACAGTCCAAATAACACATGCATCTAGACTAATAAAACTGCAAACAAATAACTAATCCTTATATTAAGCAATAGAAAAAACATACAACTCGACTCTCCTTCTTCAGTCTATTCAAAATATTTACAAGTGGAAACTAGACGTAGGTCTGATCTTCCCTTTTGTGAGTTGGAATTTTGACCCTGAAGAACATAACCTCCTCTACTTTAATATGCCTATTTAATATAAATTGTTACTCCCACACCGAGTGGTCTTGCAACTGAAAACAAGCAACTACAAAGTACGATGAAATGTCCCTGTCACAACAAATAACACATGGTTTTATCTCCATGCAGGGAGTCATGATCTACCATCATCCCTACTGCCGTTAACAAACTATGACTCGTCAACAACAAAAAATATGCCACATCATGTGAACAACTCATCACATTGCTGTCATGCCATGGTGCTCTCGCATCATGTTAGTTAGATGACTCATCCTTTACTGACACCTATATGATTAGATATTTTATGCATATTCTTGCTATCTAGAAATAAAATCTTCACACAAGATTTACAATGGTTTTACAATAAGCCCCTCCTTGGGTTAATGTAAAGACCTTAGGTTCTGACCAAAAATTTATTAGTTGGCCTTGAGAAATAATGCTCCTACATCATACTCCCAAAGTAGAAAAGAATCATGAACTCCTGGTCATGCATCTTCAACTTATGTCTTCCTGGATCCCAAAATTTAGTCGAAAATATTTCAAAATATTTACTGTCATACCTCCTTCTATGCTTCCAAACCTTATGCTGTAGTACCCCACTATCTTTACCTTCATCATTCTTCACTCTCCATTCAAATTTACAGTGGTATTCTTGCTTTACCTTGCTGTAGCTTTTCTTAGGAATTTTCATCAATTTCCACAATTCATCTCTCTCACTCTACAGCTCTTCTCCCTGCTGAAAATAACTCCTGTCATTTTCACCTTGCATCTGCCTTCTTCCTTCACTCACGAGGATATAAATACCCTCTCCCCATTCTTTAATACTTCATATCTTCTAAAATATATTTAAAACATTAAACTGTCTTCTCCAGTGCTCTACAATAGATTTACTGTTGTCATTCTCAAAACCTTCGGATCTGATTTGGTTTGTCTCAGCTTTATCGAATTGCTTGAGATCTTTTCTTTGCTTTAACTTTGTACTTTCATCTTCAAGCTGCTGGTTACCTTCTTCAACCTTCCTCGATTTAATTTTTTCCACAACTCTTGAGATTGTTGTAGATGTTGTCCCGGACATTGCTGCCACCCAAACTTCCTGAATACCTTTGAAGATATTTCCCTCTGCAATATCCTTCTCATGTTCTCTTTCCGCAAATTTACTTTCAAAAAGTAAATTGTTCTCCAATTTTCTGATTGTAGAAACATAATTAACCAGTCCTTTCTGCACACTAGTTAACACATCATATAGATGTTAACCAATATCTACTCATGTATCTCTTACAACATGAGACGCTTTTCCTTTATTAACTACAACTTCTTCCTCTTGTTCAAATGCTTTAAAAAAACATTTCAACCATTTATTTACTGTTTGATTTCCTTCAGGTAATTCTTCAGTATCCTGCATTTATGTGTCAGCAAAACTCTTCTCTGTGACAAAGTGTCCTCAGACACATAATTTTATTAAAGAAGAAGGAAAATAATTACATCACATAGATGTGAGGGATAAATCCCGAAAGATTACCTCACATGCAAAACTTGATGGATTTAAATATCCAAAGAGTAACAACTAATTTACCGTTACTGAAAACTAACTAAGGGACACCTCACATAATCACGTGAGTGTGTAGATGCCCTTTTACATTTATTAAACTAAACTTCTAACTATTACATTTTGGATCATAATTCCTAACAATCCCCCCTTTGATCCAAAAATTCTTTTGAACAAATACCAAGTTCATTTCTAAACTTATCAAATTTGACCCTTCCAAGATATTTTGTAAAAATATTTACAGTTTGATCTTCTGATGGACAATACTTTGGATTGATGATTTGTTTGACGACGAGAGCTCGAATGTAATGATACTTAGTATCCACATGCTTAGTTTTTGAATGAAAAACAGGATTTTTGGCTAACTTGATTGCTGACTGATTATTAATAAATAATGAAGTTGCTTCTTTCTGATCAACTTTGAGGTCTTGCAAAATCCTTCTTAACCAAACTATCTCACAAGCGGCTTCCCAAGCTGAAATATATTCTGCTTCTGCTGTAGAATTTGCAATTGTATCCTGCTTTTTACAACTCCATGCCACTGCAGCTGATCCCATATTCATTAAGTAACTTGAAGTAGATGCCCTGTCATCAACATCTCTAGCAAAATCTGCATCTGAATAGCCGACAAGCTTGAAATTTTTGTTTCTTTTAAACTCAAGTCCAAAATCCTTTGTTCCTTGAAGATACCTTAACACCCTTTTTGCTGCATTCCAATGACTTTCTCAAGGTTCTTGCATATATATGGAAAGTATGCTGACTGCATAAGATAGATCAGGACGAGTATTCATCAAGTAAATGAAACATCCAATTAACTGTCTATATCCAGTACAATTTACAAGTTC
>LPNX010972132.1:55704-78204 GCA_001517045.1 Pseudotsuga menziesii
CTCATAATCAATCCCTTCTTTCTGAGCAAAACCCTTTGCCACCAATCTTTCCTTATATTTATCAATATCTCCATTTGCTTTGTACTTAATTCTATAAAACCACTTACAACCAATGGGTTCAACATCATGTGGACAATCAACAATTTTCCAAGTCTGATTCTTCATTACCGCATCATACTCACTTTGCATGGCCATTTTCCATTCATCATACTCAACTGCTTCATTAAAAGTAGCTGGTTCAACAACTGAAAGAGAAAAATTTTCTGAATCCATATTAGAACTCCTTGTACCTGTTTTTCCTTTTTCATCAGACTTAACATCCTGAAGTAACTTAGTTTCCCATTTTGGTTTCTTCTTTTCAATGCTAACTTGATTTGAATCATCCAAGTTAACTTGTGAAGAATTCAACGTATCTTCAACCTGTTCCAAGGTGTCTTCAACCTGTTCATCATCCTGTACTTCTGAAGTGAGATCAAACCATTGTTCATTCCTTGTCTTGTTTAAATGTTGCATCCTTAATTGTTCCTTAGTTACTTTTTTTGACTAAGTTGTTTTTCAACCTCTTCTACACTTAAACTTTCTGTTTCATCAAAAATCACATCCCTGCTGACAATAAACTTTCCATCTGACAGAAGCCTATACCCCTTTTTCTCATCAGAATAACCAATCAACATGCACTTAACATTTCTAGACTCTAACTTCTTTCGCTTTTCTTTTGGGACAAGTGCATAACAAACTGAACCAAAATCTCTCAAATGTTTGACCATAGGTTTGAATCCATACCAAGCCTCAAAAAGAATTATTCCATCAAGTGATGATGAAGGAGATCTATTCCTCAAATAAATTGCTATATGAACTGCTTCTGCCCAATAACATGATTTCAACCCTTTGAAAAATAACATTGCTCTAGCCATGCCCAATAAAGTATGATTCATCCTCTCTGATACTCCATTTTGCTGTGGAGTATAAAAATTGGTCAATTGATTTTTAATCCCTTTTTCCTGACAATAAGTCAAAAAATGATTTGATGAAAATTCACCACCATTATCAATTCTCAAAGTAGTAATCTTTTCCTTTGTTGCTGTTTCAACCAAATTTTGAAATGACTAAAACTTTTCAAACACTTCTGATTTTTCCTTCAAAAAATACACCCAAACCATCCTGCTAAAATCATCAATAAACAACAAAAAATATTTACAACAACCAAGTGAAGTTTCCAAAGGACCACAAACATCACTATGAACAAGTTGTAATCTCCTTGTTGCTCTCCAAGTGCTTTTTGAAAAAGCTATCCTTCTCTGTTTTCCATAAATGCAAGCTTCACACTTTGCATTTTCCTTCCGAAAAGTAGGCAACCCCTTTACCATTCCTTGTTTTTGAATGTCACGTCCCGGTCTTGACCCCGTTACATTAGATGTATATGATGTATATATTGTAATGATCATGGTGTGGAGCTAAAGGCCAAGGCCCCACCATTGATTGGTTATGCTATGTTTTGGGATTTAAATCGTCACCGATTGAATATCGGGGCGTGCGGCACATATTAAGTTTCAGCATCATGTAAATATGCATCTATAATTAATTAAAATGAACACAACCAGCTACGGCCGCGGCAACGAAATCGAATGGGGCATGATCTTCCAAGGGTAAGGATGTGGGGAAATTGTCCAACTTTAGCCAATAAGGGAAAATACCCATGTGACTTCTTCTTGTTTTTACCCAACCACTTTCATTGAAGAAAGACTGCTGGTGGTTGAGGCAGTTATTGCATGGAAGGGGAAGAGTATGGGCAACCAATTTCGAATTGGGCAGAGACCCATTTTTGGAAAAACGTGTTCTGACTTCCTGGGCAAGGAAAAGGCCCAAAAACGCAGGCCATTCTGCTAGGCATTCACGTTTCCATTTTTACTCACGTTTTGGGAGCAGCTGGAGTTTTTCCTGTGTTTTTTCCTTCCACGTTTTTGGTTGCTGGCTTCGTTTTTCCCAGGAATTGGAGGTCGTTTTTGTAATGCCAGGGCATGGGTTGCCTTTCTCACGTTTTTGGAGCTGCTGGTGCAATTTCCATTCACATTTTTGTGATTTCATGTGTTTTACCATGGCTGTGAAGGGCCATTCACGTTTTTGACTGTCTCAGCGACTATTGGCCTCACGTACAGGATTTTTGGGGCGTTTTCCTCCTGCTGTGAGTTGTGTTCAATGATAAGCTGCAGGACTGTGTGTGTTTCCTCATATGTGAGTCATTTTTGCTGTTATGTGTGGGGCTGTGTAATTCGTTTTTCCTTGTTTAAGCTGTGAGAGCTGAATTAATTGCCGGAGTGCAATTGTTGGTCTTCGGACTGTATTGGGAGCAAGGGTGTTGGCTTAGTTACTTGATAAACCTGGTGCTAGAAACCACACAGGAAGAGCTAGAGGGCTGGCCTTCTTCTCCATCACCCCTGAATAGCACTGGAAGGGAATGCAGGGCCTGAGGGACTGCGTAGCAGAGAAGGGACTGATTCCTTGTGTTGGGTGTGGATGGGTGTCTTAGAGGTCAGGCTAGTTCTAGTGTAGGTGTTCTTGGCTCTGTTATGAGCTCACCAGCTTAGCAAACTGCCTTCATTAACTCCTTAATGGCCTGATAAACCCAACTCTGTTGGCTTGGCTGTGTGTTTTGGACATCCTTGGCTATGTGTAAGCCTGCTAGTTCCCTTATTCCTTGGAGAATCATGCCCAGCTCGGGGGTGGCAGCGCTGCTGAGAGATTAAGGAGCACGCTGGCCTATGGTTGGGTGGAACGTTGCAGCGACGTAGCTGGTTGCGGAGCAAAGCTTTCATAAGATAAGTGATCTTGTGCATTTTATCTCTGCAATTCTTAAATATTACTGTTAATTAAAATGAAATGAACATGTTGAATGAATGCATGTCTGAATGCTGTTATTTTCCGCTGTGTATGATGATTAAATTGCATCTGTGAATGATTAATAATTCTGGGTGCATAATTTAGTTCAAATTCGCTTAACCATTCTGTTCTAGGCGATTTTACTTCCTGTACATGTTCATGGGCTCTTAGGCCGGTCTGTTATAGCCATTAGATCGCGTCCTCTTTGCCGGTCGGAGGCATGGGGACGTGACATTGAAGCTGTACAAGACTATCAACATTCAAGTGCCCAAAACGAATGTGCCACAATCTAATAGGTGAAACATCAGTTTCAACTAAACTTGCAAATTCCTTCAAATGTTCCTTTGATCTAGGAATGACTGTTCCCTTCATCCTAAGAAGCTTTCCATCTTCATAACCTGTCATAACTGTTTTGTATGCATCCTTTTTTGAATTAACCAAAAGGATACCATCTTCCATTACAATTTGATGTCCTAATTGGCGAATTACAACTAAAGAAAACAATTTTTTCTTAAATGTAGGCACATACCAAACATTAGAAATCAATCTTTCTCCAATTCCTGGCAAGTCAACCTTGACTGTTCCTTTTCCCTGTGGTAAATAAATAGAATCATTTGCAAGAAAAATTGAATTTAAATGACAATCTTCATAACTCCAAAAGAAATCTTTCCTGTATGTCATATGTTGAGTAGCCCCTGTATCCATAATCCAAGCATCTTCAAAATCATTTTTGAAACAATAAGAAGACTGAACAAAATTCGCTGATTCCAACTGATGAACATGAACAAAATCCATTGATTCTAATTGTCCAAGTGCTGTAAAAACATATTCACAATTTTCACTATCGTTTGCATGAGCCGCTGATGAGGATTCTTTAGATTCTCTTTCTTTTAGAATTTTTTCAAATGAAACTCTACAATCTGAAGCATAATGGCCAACTCTATTACAACGAAAACATGTGACCTGTTTATTACCTCTTCGTCTTCCAGAAACCTGTTGGTTTTCTGAACCTCTTCCTCTTCCAAAAAACTGTGATTGTGTACTTTCTGATTCTTTAGAACCTCTTCCTTGATTTCTTCCTCTTCCTCTTCCGCGGCCTCTTCCTCTTCCAAAACCCTGACCACGACCTCTATTTGAATTTTGAAAATATTTCTGATCATTGCCCTTTTGATGATTACCTGAACATTGTTTGCTAGTACTTGCGACTAGAACATCTTCTCCTGCTTGCTTTGTTTTACCAAAAGTTTTGTCATCTGTGGCAAGTAATTCACTTAGTTCATCAAAATAAATTTTATCCAATTTATTTGTAATTTGTAAAGTTTCCAAAAAATGCTTATATGTCTCAGGAAATCCTGCAATCAAAATGGTCACCATCATGCTGTCCTCAATTTTACCAAAACCAACTCTTGAAATTTCTTTTTTGATATTTTTCAATCTAGAAATGTACTCCATGACATCACCTCCTGAAGACAATTTTTGTTGAAACAACTTCAATTGCAGATCAATTTTCTTAGCTTCACTCTGAGAATCAAATAAATCTTTCAATGTCTTCCAAGCTAACCATGCATCAGAACTATTTTCAATATGAACATAAATATCATCAGAAACAGTACTATGAATCAATGCTAAGGCCTTTTCATCTTTTAGTTCCCACTTTGCAAGCTGATCAAGATTAGTCGGTTTGGTAGGCTGAGCATTACAGACACCCTTCCACAATTCATTGTAAATAAGAGTGCTTTGAATATGACGACTCCAAACTTTATAATTTTTCGATCCTTCCAACTTGTCAGATTCATTAAAAAGACTTATAACTTTAGACATTGTAAAAAAATAATAAACACCTTGTAACTCCAAAAGATGTGTATTATGCAAATCTTATAGCTCCAAGAATTAAAAAAAGAAAGCACCTTATGTCACCAAAATAAGTAAACAATCACCTTATATCACCAATGGAATATTTTATGCAAAAATATCACCACCAACATGAAAAGAAAATTACTCATCAACAAGAGTCACCATGAAAGAAATGCTGCAAGAAACACCACACACCATGCAAAAGAAAGGTATAGGGGCTTGGCCTTGACCCACTTATAGCCTCAAGAAAAGAATTTGATAGAGCTTTACTTTGCTCTAATCAAACCTTGAGTGAAAATACAAGTACTCCTTATGACACCAACAATGCTCCTTATTACTCCAATGCCCAATAAAAAAATTACACCTTATTACTCCAAAAAATAACAAATATTTATAGGTGAATTGGAGAGATACAAGATTGTTGAGTGGGAGGTCACAAGATCTAGTCCCATCAACTCCAAAAATAACTTTTTTTTTTAAAGTTTTATTTCTCCACCAAGTTTCTTCTTAAGATAAAAAATCTCCAAAAATAAAAATGAATAATAAATTACCTTATCTCTCCAAAACAACTTATTCACTTTTCAAAATATTACATAAATATTGAATTAAATGAAAAGTGAAAAAATTATACAAGATTGTAAACTCTTCTATTTCTACACTGGAGTTTTGCTGGTCCTTTTCAATGTTGGTTCTCTCTTCAATGCTTGCTGGTTTTCTCTCTTCAATGCCTACTGGTTTTCTCTCTTCAATGCTGGTTTTCTCTCTTCAACGCCTGCTGGTTTTCTCTCTTCAACGCCTGCTGGTTTTCTCTCTTCAACGCCTGCTGGTTTTCTCTCTTTAATGCCTGCTGGTTTTCTCTCTTCAATGTTGGTTTTGCTGGTTCTTTTCAATGCTGGTTTTCTCTCTTCTTCTATGCTGATTCGGAAATCTCTATCCCAACACCGGCTATGCTATCTCTCTCAGTGAGTGAGCACAATAAGAATGATTTTTTTTTTTAAAATAAGAACTTATACGTGTCTTCCTTTTTGTAAAAATTCTCTTCCACAAAATTTTTAAATAACCTTGCCTTAAAAAAAAAAATAATATTTTACTCTCTCCAAGTAAAATAGAAAAAAAAACTGAGTCTATAAAAAATATTTTCTGCAGAGATTCTTTTTTTAGCCCAAAAGAATAGGAAGCATTAATCTTTTCAGCATAGATTCTTTTTCTTTTTTTTTTCAGCCCAAAAGAATAGGAAGCATTAACTTACGGTCGAAATTTTGCTATTCCAAAACCTTGAAAGTCACCTTCTTCAACCTTTAGCACCTTCCAACCAGGTTCCAACCAGACCAAGCTTCAATCGCGTGCTCTGATACCACTTTGACAAAGTGTCCTCAAACACATAATTTTATTAAAGAAAAAGGAAAATAATTACATCACAGAGATGTGAGGGCTAAATCCTGAAAGATTACTCACATGCAAAACTCGATGGATTTAAATATCCAAAGAGTAACAACTAATTTACCGTTACTGAAAACTAACTAAGGGACACCTCACATAATCACGTGAGTGTGTAGATGCCCTTTTACATTTATTAAACTAAACTTCTAATTATTACATTTTGGATCATAATTCCTAACACTCTGCCTCTGTCTTGAAAATAGTCAATAATTTCCTTTCAATTCTTTGACTATTCCTGTCATTCAACTCGGTCTTCCTTGATCCTAAGACTGTTTCATCTCCAATTTGAGACACAGTAGACTCCCTTTCTTCCTTGTCACTGAACAAAATTCTTTGGGATACTGTTTCATCCATCTCTGTCAGAATAGAATTCTGATTCTTTGTTCTTGTGGCAGTCCCAAAGGCTTGTCCATCACTCTTACTTTCAAATCTACTTTCAAAAAGTAAATTGTTTTCCAATGCCCTGATTGTAGTAACATATTCACTCACACTTCTTTGTATACTAGCAAACATAACATAGTTTAGTAAACTAGTATCTTCTTCTTTCTCAACCAAAACTTGAAAAATTCTTCTATCAATACCTACAATCCCTTTTTGATACTCAAATGCTTCCAGCAAAAAATTCAACAATTTATTTTCTACTTGATCTTTCTCAAATACATCATCACTATGCTGCTCATCAATCCTAACATATCTTTCTTCCTCTTTATTGACAACATTGAATAACTGTCCTTTAGCTCCTTGACTAATTGTGGTAGTCAGTTTAGCCTCCTTCAATTCCCAGACTGATTTTTCTTTAGAATGAGACATATCTGCCTCACCTTCATCCTCATTGCTATCTTCTTTTATGTCACAAGTCCAATTTATCTGTAACACTTCTGTTTCATTCTTTATCAGAATAGAATTCTGATTTGCCATCTTTGTGACAACTTTAGATAGCTATCCTAAAGTCCCATTTTGTCCACTTAAGAAAGACAACTTCTCCTTGTTCTCACCAATAATAGGTTCCCTTAAATGAGGCATAGGTGTCTCATCCTCACTCAGGACACATCCTCCACTTTGAACTCTTTCTCCTTTAAATAAGGAATCTATGAACTCTTTCTGCTGCAATAACTCATCTTTTCCCTTGTCATTGCTTGACAACAATTCCATCTATCCATTTAGACTGACTAAATCTTTCACACTTTCATCTTTTCCTATGCTTCTCTCAAGGTACTTCATCTCTTCATCAAAACTATTAAAACATAACTTGTTTACTTGAGGTTTCCGTTCACGATTAGGCTCATATTTCTCTAACAGGTTCTCCATCAATAACATCTCCCTATTAGCCTCTTCAAGCACTGTATCTTCATGCTTTACATATTTCTCATCATTATACCTTTCTTGGCCACTTTCAACTTCACTTAAGACAAATCCAATAGATGGATTGTCTTCTGCAATACCTGCAAACACATCCAAATGTTCAACATCAAACTCATAAGACCCAATGGTCTTATTTGATGACTCAATCACCAAATCTTTCTCTGGCTGTTCCAAGTCTTCTATAAGACTCAAAAAATTCTCAGTGGTCTTCTTCTCATCTTTTTCAAGCATAGATCTTGAATACCTGATATCCTCCTTTGTCTCTTTCAGTTCTTGGCCATCCTCGTATGCCAAGTCTTCATTGTTTTCAACTTTCACAGTAGGTTGGAAACCATTTCTTTCACTCAGCTGTGCATGTCCATGTACATGAGACTCAACTATCTCATTTGCTTCCTGAACAGAATTCATATTCTGTCCTCTTCCTATGGAAATTGAACCCAGGTGTTAGAACAATTACACTCACAAAAATTGCTAATTACACATGCAAATTACACACAAAGGAGACTGAATATGGAGCAGAACACTAATCTGTATTGAATAAGTGTATAATAGCCAACCTTGTGAAGTCATAGGCTGCCACAATAAATAATTACAAGAGAGATTTGAATGCATTGGGATTCCATTCGAATTAGTCAAAAGCAGGCTTACTAAATCTAGTCAAATCCCCCATAGGTGCATAAAGCAGTTTCCAAATCTGCCTAGAAGCTCACGAATTGGAAAAATCAATTAGGCAAGATAATAGGTGATGGAAGGACAACTCATACCTAATTTTATTAGGAGAAAAGAGAGGAGGATGATGAGGGAAAAAAAAAAGTCAACTTCACCTAGTCATACTTTCCCAATTGCCTTAAAACTCAGTAAAAGCAACAATAAAGCAGAAAAAGTAGATATGCACTAGGGAGGTTCAGGAATAAAGTAGAATTGATTCCAAGAGGTTTCCTAAGTGCTCCATGACTCAATTTTATCAAGTTTTACCATCTAGGACATGTGGAGGACAACTTGCATAGAGTGGAATATGGAAACTAGGCAAATAAGACAAAAATGGATCAATTAATGTCTAAGGTAGCTAAATATGGGTTGATTATTATAACAGCCCCCCTTAAGCCTGACTTATGAGTAAAATATCAGAAAATTATAGGGCCTAGCAACAAGGCTTAGTCACCCTTTACATACTGCATGTCCATTTAAATAAGGAAAGAGGCAAAAACCCAGTGGGAAAAATCCTCCCTTAAACATGGACAGCAAAACAAAATTTGAAAATCTTGTCATCAATCATGCTTCACAGCATGATCAGCAATCCCCAGCAGTGATTTGAGATGTCTGCTACTTGTTCTGAAGATGAATAGAAGAGTAGGTGAATGGTGCCATCATGCATAAGTTGTCTGATGTAGTGCATATGGATCTCAATGTGTTTGGTTCTCTTTCTCTAAACTGGATCATTGTAGATTCGAATGGTACTCTGATTATCACAATAGATAGTAGTTGAGTATTCTGATTCGAAGCCACACTCACCAAGTAACCCCTGCAACCATAAACATTGAGTTGCTGCATTTACAACTCCTCTGTACTTTGATTCTGTAGATGAGAATGCAATGGCACTCTGTTTCTTGCTTGAACAGCTAATTGGTCCTTCAACAAGCATGAACACATATCCTGATGTTGACTTTCGATCTGTGTTATCACCTGCCCAATCACTGTCAGTAAACCCAATCAAATCAATATCAGATTTAGCTTTGTAGAAGATCCCATGAGTCCTTGTTCCATGAACAAAGTTAAGGATCCTTTTGGCTGCTCTCTAATGGATCTCATGAGGCTGATCCATGTATCTTGAAGCCACACTTACTACATAAGAAAGATCAGGTCAAGTATGTGTAAGGTACAACAAACACCCAATTAGTTTCCTATACAGTGTATTATTTACCATAGGAGAAGAACTTACTTCTTCAAGCTTAACTCCTGAAAGGAAGGGAGTCTTGCTTGGCTTGCAATATTTCATGTTGAACTTGTTTAGCAAATCCAAAGCATACTTGGACTGATGTACTTTTATTCCATGTTTGGTTTGAGCAATCTCGAGACCCAAAAATTGGCTCAATAATCCCAAATTAGTCATAGAAAATGCATGGTTCATTGCATCCTTCAAGGAGGCAATTTCATCCTTTGAGCTTGCTGTAATGAGAAGGCCATCCACATACAAGACAATAATTATCAAATAACCATGAATCAGCTTCAAATAAACATTAGGATCAGACTTGCATCAAACAAAACTCAATGATAGCATAAAGCCATCAATCTTGGCATACCAAGCCCTGGGGGCTTGCTTAAGCCCATACAATGATTTCTTTAGCCTGCACACAAGAGATGGATTAGTAAAAAATCCTTGAGGATGCTGCATGCAAATCTCTTCAGTAAGATCTCCATTCAGGAAAGCACACTTCACATCCATGTGATGTACCTCCCACTGTTCGAAGCTGCAATGGCTAAGGCTAGCCTGATGGAGTCCATGTTTGCCACTGGTGCAAAGGTCTCATTGTAGTCTATACCATGTACCTATGAGTAGACCTTGGCTACCAATCTTGCCTTATATTTCAAAGGTGAACCATCAGCAGCAAACTTAGTTTTGAAAACCCACTTACATTGAACTAGCTTCCTCCCTCGGGAAAGATCAACTAGCTCCCAAGTGTTGTTCTTCTGGAGTGAGTTGAATTCTTCTTTCATGGATGTTTGCCATCTTGGATCATGTGCTACATCTTCATATTTTTGTGGGTCTGATTCAACCATCAGATAGCATTTCTCTGGAAAAAAAGGGTCTTTCATACACATGGCACTCTCAAACTGAGATCTAGTCCTCCTATAATCACTAGGATTTCCAGCTAGTTCCCCAACTGCATGAATGGTCTTTGCTGCCCATTTTGGTCTTGTAGGACTGTTAGGATCTGCAATTAAATCATCATTATCAAAAATATCAGAATCAGCAAACTCATTTATCTCTTCACTTACATTCAGTGGTTCTGGTAGTGAAGAAGACTCTCCAACTTCAACTGCTGCTAAAGGCTCTTCTTGGAACTGAAAACTCCTTTCAATGAAGGCTTTGTTTGTGCTCAAATTTATCAGCTTGTACCCTTTTGAATATTTAGAGTATCCAACAAATAGACACTCTTGGCTTTGGGGCTGCAAAGCCTTCCTCTTTTCTGTTGGAATTCTAGCCCAAGCCCTTGAGCCAAAAATCCTGAAATGGGTCACATCGGGCTTGTGCCCACTCCATGCTTCGAAAGGAGTCATACCATCAAGCTGTTTATGAGGCACCCTATTCTAGATATAAGCTGCATAGTTTATAGCTTTGGCCCAAAACTTTGGTGGCAAAGTCTTAGCCTCCATCATGCAGGTTGCCATCTCTTTCAGTGATCTGTTCTTCCTCTCAGCAACACCATTTTGTTGTGGTGTGTAAGGGATAGAATGCTACATCTGCACAATATTGAATGAAATTAGACTTGACATACTCACCACCATTGTCAGATCTGAGGACCTTGAGTTTCCTCCCAGACTGGTTTTCAACCAAAGCCTTAAAGACTTTGAAGAGGCCAAAAACTTCAGACTTATGCTTCAGGAAGTAATCTCAGCAGTACCTGGAAAAGTCATCTATGAATGTCAATGCATATTTGGCATGAATCATTGACATATGAGGAAATGGGCCAGCAACATCACTATGGATCAACTCAATAGGTGCAGAGGTTCTCTCATGACTAGCTTTCTCAAATTTATGCTCTGGGTGTTTTCCTAAGATGAAACCTTGACAGACTCCTTTGGAAAACTTAATCTTTGGTAACCCTATGACCATTTCTTTTTCACTAAGATCATAAAGATACTTATAGTTAAGATGGCCAAATATTTCATGCCAAAGCTTGCTTTCCTCTTTAGCATGAATCAGAAGAGCATAGGGGTTTGAGTAGGGTAGGAAATGTGAGAACATGTATACCTTCGAAGTGTGATTTGCAACTCCTTTTGCAATGACTTTACCACTTGAGATCTCTGTGAACTCAACTTCATCAGGGGAGAA
Source organism: Pseudotsuga menziesii (assembly GCA_001517045.1). Lineage (NCBI taxonomy): Eukaryota > Viridiplantae > Streptophyta > Pinopsida > Pinales > Pinaceae > Pseudotsuga > Pseudotsuga menziesii. The sequence goes on from LPNX010972132.1 coordinate 67,292, forward strand.
TATGACCTTTTTTGGAGACCTTGTGTGGGTCATATGATATACTGACAAGAGGTTAGAGGCAAGACCTGGAACATACAATACATTGCTGAACTTACCATGGTCAAGATCAATCCTCCCTTTTCCCAAACTTTCAGTGAGAGAGTCATCTCCCAGTACTGTTGGTGGACCTTTCGACATGTCAAGTGAGGTGAATGCCTCCTTGGTTGAAACCATATGTCTTGAAGCTCCAGAATCAATGATGAAACTAGGTGAGCTTGATGTGCCAGGAAACAATGGATGAACTCTCTCTCTACCTTTTGAATTTGATCCTCCTTCCCTCTTCTTTCAGCTATAAGGAAGGGAGATGCCATTCTTCTCCAGGAGTTGGGTCAGCATGTCAATTTGTTTCTTCATGCAGGAGCTTTCAGGATGATTTCCCTTACTGCAGTATGCACACTTGCTCATTTCTCCTTTGTTATTCTTCTTTTGGGGGTTCTTCTTGGAACCTTGGGGCTCCTGTGGAGACTTGTTCTTATCTCTCTTTTTCTTAGGTGGCTTCTTAGATTTCTTCTTTCCTTTTGAATCCACCCTTGAATCTCCAGCAACCAAATATTGGTCTTTGGAAGGTTTGTTGGTGCCCATCATCACCAGTTTATCTTGTTCTTGTGTGAGAGATTCCATGAACTCTGCAAGTTTAGGCATCTTCGAGGCTCGAGCTGTCAACTTGGTGGCATGGAAGGTCGAAACAAACACTGAATAGTTAGGGCCAAGCTTCGAGAGTATGGCCAAAACTAGTTTCTCCTCCTTCTTTTCAATTCCACACTGTTTTAGCTACAAAACAAGGGCTTTAAACTTGGAAAAGTAGAGTTGCAGGGATTCGAAGCTGCTGGGACTCAAGGAGATCAATTAATTCTCGATTTGATGTCCTCTCATCTCATCTATTTTACCAAAAATATCAACAAGCTTCTCCCATACTTCATTTGGTGATGTCAATCCATCAAGATGGAAAAGGAGGTCTCTGGATATGCTCAGACACAAGAGACCATAGGCCTCATCCCTCCTGTTGTGCCATTTAATTTTCTCTGTAGCTGCATTGGGCTCTGCTTCTATTGCCATAGTCACTCTATAGAGGCCTTTCTCTTTCAACAGTATCTCCATCTCTGCTTTCCATTCAAAGAAATCAAATGGAGTCAAGATGATATTCTGAGATTGATCAATAGGTCAGAAATTGTCCCTTCAGTTAGCAGAATGCTCCCAGTCAATGATGTCGAAACTGCAATAAAAATATGGAAGGATAGAAATAAATCTACAAAGGCTCTAATACCATGTGGAAATTGAACCCAGGTGTTAGAACAATTACACTCACAAAAATTGCCAATTACACATGCAAATTACACACAAAGGAGACTGAATATGGAGCAGAACACTAATTTGTATTGAATAAGTGTACAATATGAAACCTTGTGAAGTCATAGGCTACCAAAATAAATAATTACATGATATATTCAAATACATTGGTATGCCATTCGAATTATTCAAAAGCAGGCTTACTAAATCTAGTCAAATCCCCCATAGGTGCATAAAGCAGTTTCCAAATCTGCCTAGAAGCTCATGAATTTGAAAAATCAATTAGGAAAGCTAATAGGTGATGGAAGGACAACTCATACATGATTTTATTAGGAGAAAGGAGAGGAGGATGATCAGGGAAAAAAACAAGTCAACTTCACCTAGTCATACTTTCCCAATTGCCTTAAAACTCAATAAAAGCAGTAATAAAGCAGAAAAAGTAGATATGCACTAGGGAGGTTCAGGAATAAAGAAAAAATTATTCCAAGAGGTTTCCCAAGTGCTCCATGACTTAGTTTTAGCAAGTTTTACCATCTAGGACATGTGGAGGACAACTTGGATAGAGTGGAATATGGAAACTAGGCAAATAAGACAAAAATGGATTAATTAATGTCTAAGGTAGCTAACTATGGGTTGATTATTCTAACACTTCCTTCATCCTTTATGACAATATTAGAAAATTGTCTTTCCTCATTCTTTGTACCTGCAAGCACACACAAAATATCAGATTTAAAGCATTGAGACCTCTTGGTATCACTTGAAGCTTTAGTCTTCAAGAGTTCCCTCAGACACTCGCTTTCCTTGAGTATCTCTTCTTCATACTAAGCATTCATTAGTTGCTCTCTTATCCTTTGTAGCTTATGCCACTTCAAATTTCTTTTCACAAGAAAACCACATCTTTGGTGTTCCTCCTCCTTATGTAACAACTCCATCATTACTCACTACTACATATGGATCAATTTTCCCACGAAAGTTTTCCACAAAAAAGTTAAAAACGTTGATTTCATGGAAAAAGAGTTCAAATTTTTGGAAAAAATGAAAATGCCCCTGACGTTCGTTATGGAACCTTCGTGGTTATTGCGACGAACTTTTCGTGGCTATTGCGACGAAATTTTTCATGGCTATTGTGGCGAACGTTTCGTGGCTATTGCGACGCAAGGTTGTGGCTATTGCGATGAAAGTTTGTGGCTATTGAATTTTTGATTTTATTATGTTGGATATATCGCATACACAAAGAAACATATTTGACACATAATTCCTATGAAGTATAAAATTGTGGATTTTTTCCCTTTCCCGTGTAGGGTATATCATGTGTTACTCTTGGGTTTGGGGATGTAGCAATATGGATTTGGAATCATTTGACACAGTGCACATGGAATCCAAGATCCTAGCATTTTTAATTTTTCATGTCAGATATATCCCACATGCAAAGAAATACCGACTTCTTAAGTATTTATATGAACAAATGGATCTAGTATAATTTGACACATGGTGCATAAGGATCTTGTGATCAATTTTGATGGGGATTAGTCTTGAACTTGGTGGGGAATTTGGGTTATGGATTAGGAATATGGTGGTTACTTATGGGTTTGATCATGTAGTGATATGTATATAGTATCATTCAACTCATAGTGTGTATGGAGCTTAGCTCCATTTGGATGGGGCATGGCTTAAACTTTGTAGAATGCTTGGGATAAGGATTCACCATACGGTGGTTAATTTTGGGTTTGATCATGTAGTGATATGCATTGCATGTGATTCCAATGGCATAATTTTTTCTCCAATGAGCTATGAGCACTAAAACTTGGGACAATAATTGATGGTTTAATAACATGGCCAAAGTCCCATATTTTTTTTTTAAGGATTATAAGTGGATAATAGTTTGGGATTTTTATTGACTACTGAATATTAAAAGGGATAAGGAAAAGGGTTTATGCCATGAACTTAGTGGTTGGGAGATTATTAATATATGAAAAGCAATCTGTAGAAGGAAGGAAACAAACTTTTAGTGACAAGGCCATGGACCAAACAAAATTTTAATGAATTGTATGGTGAATTGTGCATCAATATTGAAAAATGCATAGCATCATAAGGAAATTAATACCATAATAAAATACCACCTTAACATCCAAGGAATGATTCTATAGGTGATTTTTTTATGATGGATACACAAATATTTTCTGGCCTTCCATTTACCTTGCCGCATGCATGCAACATTTCATTGATAAAATCATAACCATTCTATTGTTAAAACTTTTTAAGTGTTGTGTATGCATTTTATTTGAACTTGGTCTTGTCATTCAATCAACCTACAACCTATTCCATCATGTGTATCAGAAACACCAAACTATTATGCATCCATTATTAGAAATCCATACGAAAATCTATATTTAATTCATAAGACTCTATGACATTCCTAAGTGGCAATAGTAATTTAGATGACCTTGAGCCAAAGAAGAAATCTATATTGACAGTAAAGGATGAAGATATTGGGGAAGCAATTTGATTAAGCCTAAATGAACATGCCAATATTTTAAAGGATAGATTTTGAACACTTTGTTAGCTTTTCTCCATTGACCAAAATGGTTATCAATAGTCCCATGTTAAAGGTTCACCTAAGTGCTTTTCATCTTTGATTTTATGATATACCTTTTTTCTTTGCTTATTCAACGTCCTTCATTATATTTTATAATTATTTTACATGTTATTTCCAATTCTTGTGCATGTCCATGTCTATCTTCCTTTTTCCATTATAATTTGTGCAAATAAATGGAAGATTGTGTTGACCAATATAGAATCCATACACAAATCATGCCCAAAGAAGTTTAAGATTGGTTTGAAATTTCAAATTATTATTTTGTAGTATGTTGTTTTCTAGACTACGAAATCCTACTTATACATTATAGCCATTTTTCATAGTCGATCCATGATAAGGAAATCACTCATCGTATGCTTGTCTTAGTAAAAAAGTAAGGGATTTAAAAAAAAATAGGGGCTTGCCACATCTTCAAATTTTACCTAAGTAATTTCCATATTTTCTTTTATGGTCCACCTGTTTTACTCCACTTCATTTACATCCTTCACTAGCTCATGTAATTCATTTACCTTTTATGTCTAGGGCTTGTGCATGTTCATGGTTATCTTATTTGTTGTTTTTTATTGTAAAGTGTGTAAATAGACGAAAGGAATATAGGTACAATGGTTGAAAAAACATGTCTAATTTGTGGTGGAAGGAATTGGGGATTGGTTCAAAATGTCTTATTATTCACATCTCTGAGTATGTTTTTTACAATATATGTTAACACTCTCAAAATCCATTCGAAGTGAAATAACTATTTGGGTGGTCCACCAACAAGTATATATTTTGAATCATCATCATCATCATCATCATTAGCATCATTAGCATCATCATCATCATGACCACCATCATCATCATCATCGACATCATAGGTAATTCTTCATCTCGTGAACAATTTTTAAAAGGATATAATGCATGCTTGTTGGTTGTGTGGTGATGGCTCCACACCCATCTCTATTTTTACTTGCTATATATTTTTTAAAGTTGTCAGTAGAGCCCAAAATCCTTTTACTCCCTTGTCCATTTTGAACTTGAGCCAAATCTATGCCTCTTAGTGATTTCCTATTTCCATTTTGCTTGCCAAAACAATTTTTTCATAGGTTTGAAAGAGGACATTCTATTTTGGTCCATTTCCAAGTCATTCGATGATGTGAGTTTTGAAACCCCTCCTCATAAATTTATGGGGTTAATCCTTGGTCAAATCCTTCCTTTGTTTTGTTGTGAAATTCGTTATGTATAAGTTCTTTTGAAGACTCACTTGCATTCATTTATCCTTAACCCTGTGGGAATCTTGCTTAAATTTTGACTTGCACTTGTAATTGTTTAAGTACACATACAAGGCCACTATTTAGATCATGTTTCAGCACACATGCATGGACAACGATGGATTACATAACTTCACACCCAATGGCTAAGTAACTGGAGGCCGCCTACTTTTCACTATTGAGATCGTGTTTGAGCACACATGCATGGCCACCAATGGATTACATAACTTCACACCCAATAGCTAAGTAAATGGAGGCCACCTATTTTTCTTTAGGGCTAATCTAGTAATACACAAGTCCCCATTGCACCAAGTTATATGTGATATGTGTTTGAATCAAATTTTCTATGAATTTGTATTTGTATTAGTACAGTTTGGTTACACATTTTTTTATGCTATTTTGGTTATATGTTTTGTATGCGCATTTCAACAAAATTTCATATACAAAATTTTCATTGATTCTCTTCCTTTATAGTTACCTAGAATTATTTATGAATCAATGGCATGTGGTGTATCAGATCATCAATAAATTATGTAGCATGTTGAAGAATCATCATATGAAGATGGTGATGATGACGACGATGGTGATGAAGATGACGATGATGATGACAATGATGATGATGATGCTAATGAAGAATATCGCTATCATCGTCAGCATCAACTTCATCATCATCATCATCATCATCATCATCATCATCATCAAATGAACTAATTAGGCTATATCATCCTTTCCCTTGGTACTTTCTAGTATGGAATTGATTATCTTAGAGTTAACACTTCATATGACCAACCTAGCACTTCATAGGGAAATCACAATATGCTCTATGCATTTTAACTAATCGAAGTCACTCAAATATTAAATATGAACAGTCATGGTCAAGGGGAGGTTTAACCAAAGTATACTAGGAGGATTCCTTTACCATTGAATTGTCAATTGAGCCAAAGGACATAGGTAGAAGCTGCAACAACTTTTAAATCGATTCCCATGGTGGCACCGACCTTTAAAGAGTCTAAAGATTTTGATTGGATGTCTAAATAAGAGGGTTTCAAATTTGATGGAAGGCAAGAAGAGACTTAGGTTGAGGCTGAAAGAGCCATTAATGACAACAAATCTAAAGATGAAACCCTAGTTGTTGCATAGAGAGCTATTATGAACTTCTTAATTTTCATTTAAAATATAACTAAAAATATATTAAAAATGTTCATTTCAAAAACAAAAACATTATTTTTTATTTTAAATAAAATTTTAACATTGTAAAATTCAAATGATAACAATACAACCAATCAAACCATTACTAGAGTATCTTTCTTGGACTAATAAAAAGAAATTTATTATTATATATGTATACTTTTATTATTAAAAAAACTATGTACTATAGGTTTACATTTTGAAATTAATAATATAATTTTAAAATTAATATTGAAATTCTATTTTTAGTTTTTAGTTTTAAATTAATAATATCATGATATTGTTGTTTTGTTTTTTAGTTTGACTTGAGTTTTTAACTTGTTATCTAAGAAATCACAATCTAAGAATATATAAATGGTCAAAATCATTCAAAAATCATACTTGATTTAGAACACATCAACACTTAACATGACTAGAATACAAATGTCCCTTATTAACTATCTCTTGAAAAAACAAGACCCTTCAAAATCAATAATACTAACAAAATTTAACATAACATATAAAACAAAATCAATAATACTAACAAAATTATAGAGAAAGAGAATGTAATGATATTTTAAAAAAATTATTACTATAATGATATTTTAAAAATAGATAATGTACACTTTATACATATGTATTTTATCATTAAGTGAATTTAAGTTTTACAGTGAAGTATATTGTTGGAGAGGACCTAAAGCGTTTAATGATTATATGTATAATCACAACAAGATATTAGTTGATATTCCTAAATCACAAAAGATATTAGTTGAGACTATGAAATATGTGAAGGAATATATTTTTAATAAATAATTTATCTTTAATGGATGGTATTTTTATTAAATTTAATGATTTATAATAAGTTTAATGGATGACATTATATTAAATTTAATGTTTTGAATTTTTTTCCTATCTGAATGCTTATAGTATTTTTGGAGAGGTGTTGTATGCATTGAGAACAAGATTGTGTTTCCCTAGGATTTGTAGAGTGAGTTAGTGTTGCAGCTGCAACTTTTCTCCTAAATTTTTTAAAATTTTGGACCCTCCTTTTAATTTTATCTTGCCTGGGAGTGTTTAAGATTCCTGAACTCTGTCTTTCCTCTGTTACGAATTTGGATTTTCCTGAGTTTGATTTGAGTTCGATTGTTTACCACTTTCGGAGGTTGAATGATATAAAATTGCCAACATTTTTTTTATTTTTCGATGGTTTGGTTTTATCGCCGTCGGAGGTTGGTTGAAGAATGAGTCGGGGTTTTTGATCTCTATGATGCCGTTGTTTTGGAGATGAGACAAAATTTTTGGACTGCTACACAACCTTAAGATTTTCAGCACACTTAACGTTTTCGATGATTTTTTCCTGTTTAAATGATTTCTTTCATTGCTATCGGAAGTCTATTTCTGTTTGAATCGAAAATTTAGTTCTCTTTGTAGCCGCTGTGTCGAAAACTAAACGCTGAATGTTCTGACAGTTAACTCTTTTCTTTTCCGATGTTGAGGTTTTTGACTTTGCGATATTTTTTGCTTTTCACTCTCGGAACGGTTTATAACTTTAATCGAAATCCATAGTACTTATGTCGTACACCGTTGTGGCTCCTCAGTAGACTAAACATCCGACGTATAACTGTTCCGCTCGCTGATGGATAGTTGTTTCTTGCACCGATCATGCAGTTTATTGTTTCAAACTTTTTTCCTTGGGATGATTTTTTCTTTTTGTTTCACTATTGGAATGTTTCGATAAATAGTTGGAGTTTAGTCTTCCCATTTGTCGACGTTTTTCAATTGATTGCGGAAGCCATAGTCAATGTGACTCCCACCGTTGCGGTTGTGCAGTGTGCTTTCTCTCCGACGGTTAGTTGATTCATATGCCGACGTAGTACCGGTTAGGCCTCCGAGCTTCTGATTGCCGATATTCTCAGTTGGTCACGGAGCCTGTAGTCTTTCTGTCACCCGCCGTTGTGGTTCCTCTTTGAACTAATCACCCGATCCTTAGTGAGTCCACTTGCTGATGAAGTTTTTCCTACCGACGCTTTATGATTGGTCTTTCCGATCCCCAATGCTTGGATGGCAGCTGTCTTTGTTTTATTTTTCCGACGTTTTATTTTCACCTCGGAACCCTTAGTCTATAGGATCTCCGCCGTTGCGGCGGCCTAGTGAACTAACCGTCCATCGTAGAAAGTTTGTGCCCACTGATGGGAGTTGTGTTTTCGCCCGATGCTTAAGTTTTTCCCGTCGATAAGGGTTTTTCCCGCCTTTCTCATGTGCTTTTACCCTATTTTTCGATGGCAGTTCCTTTGTCATTTTTTATACTGTCATTGGAGGATGTCGAGTTGGTCCAAATACAGCCAGGATTGAGATGAAGAGTATGATATTTCAAGATCATTTTTTTAGTGGGGCAACGGGTTTAGAAAATTTTTTCAGACTCAGTTGTCAATATTTTCTGTGCATTTGCATGTTTTCTTTTATTGCATTAACATTGTTTAGAGTTAATTTTACAGAATGCATGTATTAATACAGTTCGTATTACTTTATTAAACCCTAAATGGTCTAAATATGCTATTTTTAGGACAGGATGATCACTGCGAGTAAGATGTGTTTAAAAAAAAAAGGTAGAAGGGAGGCAACGAGGAAGGAAATGGTAGAAGAATGAAGAAGCAGAAATAGAGAAAAGAAGAAGGAAGTTGGGTCTAAGCTCAACAGGATCTAGCAAGAGATCAACAGAGTACTGAGCATAATAAATAGAGGCAGAGGCCCGGGCTTGGAAAAGTTCGGCAGTTACCAAGCTAGTCCCTTTTTGTAAATTTGAAATGTAACGTTTGTATGAGTCATGAGCACTCACAAAATCACAAAACTGTGAGATTAAACGGTTAGGGGAGCCCAAAGGTCACCCGTTGGGGAAACCCAAAGGTTTTGCTGTTTTTGTATAAATATAGGAAAGTTAGAGGGAATAAGGGACTTTTTCCCAGTTAGATTTGTGAAGACATATTGTAAGAAGAACTATTTCCTTTTGCAATAGATAATTACAATTTGCTTGTTGGAGAAAGCTTGGTGGAATGTTCAAATGTTGTGCTATGGATTTGTTAAAGAGGAACTATTTCATTTTTAGCTTTGTGTCCATTAACTGTGAGATCGTTCTAACTCTTTGAACCTATGTTCTTGTATGAATGTTCTCTGGTTTATTTTATGAAAATTTCCACTATGAGTAATGAATGTTGTTCATAAACAATTGGCTATCTGGTTGTTCAAATATCTTTAAATGTTCATGTGTTTTGAAAGAAGTATCAGCTATTTGTGATTTTTCATAATGCATGTACAAAATACATTACTCATTAATAAATGATAACCTTGCTCCCTAGGGATAGGTTAGGTAGTTAGTTTTAATTTCTTGTTGTGTGTGATTTAGATGCAAGAGAGTTTAAGACAAGAGATAAGAACCTGCACATCACGTTGTGACCACTCCTCGTATTCTCTATCAATCTGCATTTTAGATAGGCACTTGCATGTCATACTTAAAACTAGAAAACACAAAAATATACACGGTGGACTGGGTCGCAACCGGTAAAACCTTTTATTTTTGTTACTTGACCTACAGTAGCCGGACCACAAACCGGACGGATTCCCTACACCAAACAGTCACGGGCTAGTTGGGAACGTTGACTGGGGAGAATCCCTTGCTGTTGTTGCCTACAAATTTCTAGGTCTCAATAGTTAGTAAGAGTAAATATGATACAAGGGGTGAATTTGACCTATGAACTGGACCTTTTTTCTCTACATCTCCCCTATTAAGATGAGTAATGTCCTAGAAACATAATAGCATGTCTATTGAAGACATACTCAAAATGGGAGACAATCCATACTCGATTAAAATGATGGTGTAAAATACCTTGTTTACCATTGAGTAAGAGCATCAAATGAAGATGAAGCTAACTAGAAGCACTATGAAGAGAAATCAAAAGTAGGATTTATGAGTGGTTGATTTCATGTGAGGCAAGGAGATGAAGAATCAACCATGGAAAGTATATTGTAGTTTATACTAATAGGGGACAATGACTAATGTAATATTTCATGTGGTGTGTTGGTGTTGATGGTGATAATTAATCACATTAAGGAGATAGAACCAAGAGCGTTACTATAGTGACGAATTATCAATGTTAAGGGTTGCAATCATAGTTAAGGATTAAGGATTATAGATATATGTTAAGGATTAAGGATTAAAGTTATATGTTATAGGTGTTAGGGGTTATGACTTCACGGTCATAAGGGTTAGGGTTTACATGGATTTAATGATATATTATAGGTTAAAAGGGTTGGTGGTAAGTGGATATAATAGGGGATAAAAGTGATATGGCTTAGCGACAAAAGGATCATGAAGGTTTATTTGCATTATTTGTATGGCAACACTTGGATTATCTGCATGAATTCTTTTCACCCTTAGTTTCACTTGGTAAAAAATATTTCTATTATATGTTTATAGACATAGGTACACATGTCATTAAGTCCCATGGGACCCATATTGTGATATTATATGGGTCTCCTGATCAAGGGTGTTGTACTAATGAGAATCATTGACTCTTACACAA
>LPNX010972132.1:80704-100608 GCA_001517045.1 Pseudotsuga menziesii
CCTTAATCTTTCTTACATCATAAAACCTAACCTTTCTTATTTACAAAAATGCCTATTTATACATCGTGTTATTACAAAACCATGGCTTCAAACCATGGGCACCCAAAACCATAAACCCTGGATTTAAACCAAGGGTTTATTACAAAACTTCCCCCGACACCCCTAAGACTGTTTTGACCCGTAACTCCACTTACAAAATTTCTTATTAACCACGGAGTTACCAAAACTTAGAGTACACGTCCCAACAGGCCCCTAAGACTCACTGGTGGCCCGTCCCGGGACACCCTGCGACGTCTTTGGTGGGAGAATATTCTATGCGAAGGAGGAGAAGCGACTATTGAGGTTGTGTAGTATGTCGTCAGCGGCTTTCTCCTTGTCCACCAACTCTTGTAACACTAAATATGAATCTGTATTAGCCCGTTCCTACACAAAACTGTCGTAGCTCTTCAAAACTTTGAGCTGGCTCTCTGTAGTATTACTCAATTCCAATGCTTCATCAACCAGTGGCTGTAGAGAATTCTCCAACAGCGTTACCCTTGTCCTGTAGGATTCAATTTCCTGCTGAAGTTCCTTGCTGCTCTTCACTTTAGCCATCTTCTGCATAGGTGGCAGCGTCTTGATTTCTATTCTGACTGCATCTAATTCAGCCTGGCGTATCTTGATGGTTTCCTGGATCTTACCTACATCTGGATGGTCCTGGAGGTTCACCCAGGCTTCGATGCTGTCCTCCATCAGTTTTGCGGCGCTGGCCAAATTATCTGATATTTTTGTTGCTGAAGCCTTGATGTCCCTATGGCGCTGTTCTCGGGCCTCTAGTGGGGTGTCGGGAGGGATGCGCAGTTGAAGTTCTGCGATCTGGTGCTGGTGCTCTGTCTTTAACCTGTCAATCTCGCTGTGAGACTGCTGGACATAATCTCTCAGCTTAGCAATTTTCTATTCTGGTTCCGCTGCACCTTGTAGGTCAGAGTCAGAGATACTCTGACATGCCTTGTCCAATGCTTCCATCAGTGTAATTGTTTTATGTTCAGCATCTATCTTCTTTTGTACTACTTCTTCTAGTTGTGCTGCGATGATTTTGTTTTGTTTGGTGATGTCTTCCAATTGGATTTGGGACAACTGGTCTCGTGCATGGATCTCCTTTGTAATAGCGAGCTGGCAGAGGTGCAATTCTGACATGGACATCTTTGTATAATCGATCCCTACAGTCATACTCATCTGGGACCGGGAATCTGCATCAGTCAGTATCAGAGCTGCGCTTGATACTTGGCCTCTGTTATCTCTGGTTGGCCATTGCTTAAGATCCTGCTGTGCGGTCGCTGTAGTGCTACTTGTCGCAGTACTGGTCGCTGACTTTGCTGCTAATTATTTTAGCTCTGAAACCTTGTTTGCTATACCTGTGAGCCCTACAAGGTGCAGTTGGGAAAACTTGGACCATTTTTTTTGTAAGCATTCCAGTAGATTTTTCTAGAGCCTGCTCCAGCTCATCCAGCGTGATAGTGGCTTCTTCTTCAATATTTTTATCCTTCGATGCTTTTGACTTTTTGCGGGACTGCGGCTTGTTTACCTTTGCTGCTTCTGGTGACTTGCGCTTGGTTGATGGGATAGGATCTGATAGGGTCTTGAACGACTCCTCATCCTGATTGTCTTGGCCATCATCTCTGTCCTCACCATCTAGCTGTGAATCACTCAGGCCTTCGCTATCTTCTAACAGGTTTTGCTGCTGCGCCTGACTGGTACTTGCGCCAATATTGGTAGCGAGGGAAACGGGGATAGAGGGATTTTTCCCAACATCTTGCAACTAGTTAGCTGGCCATAGCTGAACTATGCCCCCGATATCTAGTTCGTTACTACATAAGGTAATTTAAACCATCGATGTCGTGGATCGGCACGGGCTTGAATGAACACATGATGAAGATCAGCCCTGAAGTTCGCGGCACCCTCATATTTAGAGAATAACTCATTGGTAAGCCAAGGTGTTCGCAGAATCTCAATGTGGATACTCATGGCATAACAGACGAACACAGTGTTCGTCATTTGCTGAGTTTCCTTATCTGAGGATAGCTTGAGGGAGGCATACCTCAATGTCGCCGGCCGGCCTGGGTTAACTTCGACGAACTGAGCTTCGGTGGGTTCTTTCCACCCAACTAATGCAATAAGTATCAATAACCAGGAGTAATGAAAAGGTCTACCTTTTTCCTGTGCGTCTCGAGCATCCTCCAGGAATTCCTTTGCAAGATATGTGGACCAGTTGTAAGTGTATCCCTCGGCACAGTTCATGGCAATCCGGATAACCGGGGCAGGTACTTCAGTAGGCCTGCATTTTCGTATGACCTTGCAGGCTAAGAGTTCGGCTGCAAAGCGAATGGGTTGGTCCTGAATCACGGAAGTGTGATACCCCCGTTTCCCCTTGGTCAAGCCAAACTGGTCTTTCATAGTTTGCGCGAGCTTTGTATCCTCATGTTTTGAGGGAAATTCATCTCCCGGATCAGGTCCTTCCATAGATAACCCTGTGATCTTATGAATGAGTGCAGCATCAATGGGGATTTGCTAGTCTCCTATCCACAAATAGCCGTCATGCACTAGCACAAGCAACTGTTTGGCCACTATAGTCACATGTACGCCGCGACCGAAATGTGGAAGATCAAGCACCTTAAGTAGGCCAGCTCTGTCCAGGCCCGCAGCCCACAGTCGTACTTCCAGTAGGGTTACATTATCATCTGGGTATTTGACGCAGTGCAGATATTCGGCGGGTGCAAACTGGGGAAACTTGCCATGGTCATTTGTGTCGTGATCGCTGTACTTGAGCCGATCTATCTTCCCTGTCATGCTTCCGACCAGCTGAACTCCAGGTGGTAGCGAGGGTGTGGTTAACGTGAATTGATTTGTCCGTCGGGGAATCTTGGTGTCTGGGCGAATAGGTTGGAGGTATGGTGGCCGTGGAGGTGCAATGTTCTCCCTATCCCCGGCCGGGACCTGTGCTGAACTGGGGGGATTCATAGGATGTGCTGCCAGCGTTTGCCCTGTTCGCCTCTGCCAATATTGGTTGTGCTTGGAGAAAGCTTCAGTTGTGGACTTTTTTCTGGCAGACCGTGTCTGCATCATCCGTGGTGGTGCTGGTTGAGCTTCTTGACAGGGAACAGAAGTAGGCGGCTGATTAGAGTAAGTTATTAGACCCTCTTGCTTGAATTCCCTTACTATCTCGTCAATCTCTCTTTCTGTTGTCATGGGTTCACTTGTAAAACTTAACGCAATGCAGAATACAACTTGCCCTGACTTAGGCATCTTCTTATACACGCCATCAATCAAATCGGGCAGGACGGTGCATTGAAGGCACCAAATCTTATGGAAATCCTGTCCAACTGTTACCCAATTTCCGATAATCTTCTTAGTACAGGAATTTAAGGCAATTAAAACACTACCGCCGCCAATTTGGCTGCTTCCCAACGGTTAGATTTTGAGCCCCGCTGTGTTTCTGGTCTTCGGCAGAATCATGGTTGGAGCTTCGTGACAACCCGCAACCTTGACATAATAGTGCCCTTCGACCCGACCTGGTAATGTCTGCGACAAGACCGTTAGGTTTGATGGACTGGTGTCTTGGCTCTGCCCCTTGGTTTGGTATTCAATTCCTGGTTGATCATCATTTGCCGTGTCGTGGGTTGACCTGACAGCTATCTCTAAAACAGGACCACTTTTGTTAATAGAAAATGTAAACAAAAAGTTATTAATAAGGGTATCCCCACTTGCAGTACCGTGTCGGAGCTCGGCCGCCATATACCAGGTTTTTGGTATAGGTTCCAAGATATGCACGAACTTATGCACCCACTCCTCGTGAGGTGTGTTTTCCCATGCTGCATAATACTGCCTCAAATGTTCCTAAGGGCTATTCGGCCCATTGAGCTCACTTCGCACCTCTTGGGATTGGCTTATGAATCTGGGGCGCAGAAATTGCTGGCAGATTCCCTGACTGGGGTGAGATTTTTTATGATCGGTCCACCCTGCTGCTGTAGCTCCTAGTGCTGTCTCCATAGTCTGCATGCTTTGTGATGCCGATACTCGTTCTGACACATGTGCAATAAAGTATCTAGGGTCTGTCATCCTAACATATGTAGGCAAATCTCTGGGCTGTGCACTAAGGCATCTAAGATACTTAGTGATTTGCGCGCACTTGTGGCCATGTAGCTCGTACAGTCGATTCTGCCAATTCTCCAGACCATCGTCTGAATCAGACATGCAGGAGATATCACATTGCCAATCTATTACGCCATCAGCATCAGGCTCGACATAGTCTGCATCCTTGGCTGTAATATTGTAGATGTGTTCTAGAGTATCCTCCTCCCCTTCATCTCTGAGTGGTTCCTTCGAAGGTCATCTGTCTCCGATTAAGGTTGATGATTGCAGCATTGGCCATGGCCCACTCAATTCCCAACAGGGCTGGATAAGGGTTGCTGTCATCAATGATCTCAATAACTTCAAAATTCGCTAGAGTACTGACCCCATCAATGTCTATGGGAACACTAAGAAGTCTCCCTAGAGGGACAATCCTTTGCTGGTTAGCTAGTCGTAGTTGTATAGGTGACCAAACCAGGGAAGGTTTTCCCATTTGTCCCTAGGTATGCTTGGGTAGGACATTAACGTCCGATCCAAGATCCAAAATGACATCAGTCATATCATATTCCCCTATCTGAACATACAATCTCATTTCCCTTCCCGTTCTTCAGACACGACTAACAGTTTTCTCCTGATCAATTCCTCTCTGAGGGTCTGTGACAGCAAGAAATTTTTGCAGCTCTTTTAAAGCATTCTGATTCCTCAAGAGTTTCATACAACTCTACAAGAAAGAGGAGAGTGTACTTACTTTATCCGTCGAAGCCTCTTGTGGCTGCGAAGCCTGTTGAGGTTGCCGCGTGGGTACTTCTGCTGCGCCAGGGTCAACACTTTCGCACTGGGCCGCCTTGACTGATGCTTGGTCCTTCGTAGGGTCAAGGGCTAGGACTTTCTCGGAGGCCCTACGTGCGCACACCTCGAAAGGTTGTTTTGGTGTGTTCTGAAGATGCGTCGTAGCTCCACTCCGGGTGACCACATTGATGGCTGCGTCAGGTCTCTGCTCAATGGAAATCAACTGGATATTCTAGGTAGGGCCACGATTGTTTTCCTGAATCTTTTCTAGGAGCTGGGGGCACTGTTCAATCACGTGGTCCACCGCGCGGCAATACCGACAGGTTGTGGTGGGGTTCCGACATTCGCGGGCCAAGTGTCTGACCTGGTTACAATTGTAACACACAACCTGGCCTCTACCTCTTTCGGTCATACCACCACGGCCGCGACCTCCAAAATCTCCTCTTCCGGAGGCACCACCGCAGTAACCATAGCCATCATTATTCTGGGATTCATTGTGCACTCGATAGGTGTCAGAGGTGCGCTCTCTGATGAGGTCGTAGCTCCGAAACTCTTCTTCATTATGCCCGACGGACTTACAGAACTTGTAGTAGGGGTTTTTGGGCACTTAAACATATCTCTGGAGAAGATGGCAGCTCTCAGGGTGACGCTGGCCAGTAGTTCGACAAATCTCACAATATAGAACACCGAAACTGAATTGGTTGGGCACACCCGTATTTAGGTAAGTTCTGACCACGGGGCACTGGTCCCTATCGTGACCCTCGGATCGACATTGCGTACACCAGACCTCCTCTCGACTGGTTTTAGCTTTCTTCATATCGTGAAGCTCCAGGGCCATCGCTGCCAGCTGTGCTTGGATTTGAGCAATACCCGAATCGTCTCCGACAGGAGCGGTCTCCAGCTTCATTGCGATTTCCAGAGCCTCTTGCTGGTCAGCAACCTTCTGTTGCATGAGCGGGGTTCTGATATGTGGCAATAATGCTACAATAAACCATTCCTTGTGCTGCGCAGGACTAATGGTAAAGCTGACTTGGTCGAGTAGAACTTTGAATCTCTGGTCAAAGTCCCAGACTGATTGGCCACGCCGCTGTTGAATTTCTTTGAGTTCAGTGATGCTCTGCGATTCTGACTTCGGTTTCTTAAATTCTTTGGTTATGGCTGCCTTGATTTCATCCAAAGTAGGGCTCTGATTACTGGAGAATTTCATGAACCAAGTCAAAGCCCGGTCGCGGAAAGAAGTAATGAGCTACGCGGTTCTCACGTCCAGGTTTGTAATATTCTTCGCGTTCCATATGGCTTCACATAAAAACCAGAACTGTTCTGGATCTTCTGATCCCATTCCTTTGAAGATGGGCAGCTTAATGTCATCAGCTAGGTGGGCCATGGGGTTTCTGGGAGGGTTGGGAGGAGGATAGGACGTTGATGGGGAGGGATTTGCAGGGGCAGATTGGCCTGTGGGTGGAATACTTGGACTTGGTTGACTTTCAGACTGTGATGGAATTTTAGGGGTAACAAAGCGACGCTGTGGGGTGACGGGAGGGTTTCCAACTGAAGGGTTTTCTTCAGGGCCTGGCTGTCGAGGATTTACAGGGGAAGATGCGGTAACTCGACCTGAGGAATAGGACTCAAAATCTCTCTTATACCTGTTCTCACTTCACGGAAAACCACTTTTCTCATCGAAGGTATGATCACTTGCAAACATGTGTTAGTACTACTAAGCTAACAATCTGATTCAAATAGCAATAGACCCTTTTCAGCCAATAGTATTTTAATCCTCAAGCGTAATGAATTCAAAAACTTACCACGGGGGTCCATGCGAGAACCCGGCGAGCCTAGGAACTCGTCCTTCTCTCTGTTAACCTAGACAACCACTGGTGCAACTCTATGTGGATATTACCAAAGAAAATTTCATAAGCATCACAAAAAACATACCTTTGTAAAAAAAAAAACAAATCACTTGCGCTACGATGCGGATTTGCGTTCTCTTGCTGCGCGAAGTTAAGATACGTCGCAGCAAACCAATCACCGATTTCCTTCATAGAGGGCCTCCAGAACATAGCCCTTGAGGTACAATAGAAACCCCTCTTGAGCAGGTACTGAGTTCAACCGGCAACGGAACCAATTTTTTGGGCAATAGGGCAGACCCGGGTTTAATCCTTTTGTGTCGCACCAACAAAAGACCCACAGTGTTGGCCCTTTCGGCAACAACCTGCGCGCAGGTTGCAGTCTCACCCGAAACAGCTATGGGGTGCCGTAGAATCAGGTTTCTGCAAGCAGAGAGGGGGATTACTGTACCTTATCCTTAATAACCTTATTAATCAATAATTATAAAGCTTTACCATTCATTCATATACAACTTCGCAGATAGATAAACAATCATGACTTGCTTAACCCACTACAGGGAATTCACAGCAAAGCTTGATATTAGCAGTGATCTAATTTATCGGATGTATATAGTTATTAATGCATAAAAGACAACAGAAATAGAAACAAAACAAGAAACCACGACACCAGATATAACGTGGTTCACCCCCAGTGTAGGGGCTACGTCCACAAACTGTGTTCTATTCAACTTGCTACAAAACCACAGTTTTTGATCTGCGCATTCAGCTGCAGATCCCTTCAATCCTTAAAAGCCATGCACACAGCATTAGGCCCCTACGCACACAGCTGTAGGTCTTTCCTCAATCTTCTTTACAAAAACCCTCTGCGCACACAGCTGCAGAGGTCATCCATGCACACAGCTGGGACTTAACCTTTCCTTACAAATCAACCTTAGCTTCGCCTTAATATTTCTTACATCATAAAACCTAACCTTTCTTATTTACAAAAATGCCTATTTATACATTGTGTTATTACAAAACCATGGCTTCAAACCATGGGCACCCAAAACCCTAAACCCTAGATTTAAACCAAGGGTTTATTACAAAACTTCCCCCGACACCCCTAAGACTGTTTTGACCCGTAACTCCGCTTACAAACTTTCTTATTAACCGCGGAGTTACCAAAACTTAGAGTACGCGTCCCAACATGGTGATGATGATGATGGTGATGATAATGATCATGGAGATGACGACGATGACGATGATGATTATGATGATGACGACGATGATGATTATGATGATGATGTTGATGATGATTATTAAAATGATGATAATGATGACGATGATGTATGCAGTTGTATGCGATGATGATCATGTATGATGGCGACGATCATTTACATTGCACAGGTTGCAATGGATATCAAAGTATTTTTTGATTGCTCAATATGTGCCAATATCATCATCGTCATCATCATCACCATCATCCTCATCCTCATCCTCATCATCCTCATCACCATCACCACCACCACCACCACCATCATTATCATCATCCTCATCATCATCATCATTAGCATCATCATCATCATCATCATTATCGACATCATCATCATCATCATCATCAGCATCGACATCATCATCATCATCATCATCATAATTTGGGTTTTGTTATCTAAATTTGTTTAGTACTCCAACAAAACACCTAGCCAATGACTAGAAGGTGGATACATAACTATTTGGGTTGAAATAGCGGTATAAAAACCACTTTCTTGGTCTCACAGGAACCACAACATCTTACTCTCATATTGATGAAAATTGGAGAGCAAAATTGGAGGTCTTTATGGAAGAGGAAATTATAACTCTTTTTTTATAAATTTAAGCAATATGTTACAAATGTGAACATAAAATTGAATACCATGACAAGAACATTGACCATGGTAATAAAAAACAAAGAAGCAAAGGATAGGGATGTGGGGCACTTTCATCCCTATAACAAAATAAGTGAAGCTTAAAATCACAATCACCATGTAAATCCTTTTGCAAATAGAAGAGTGAAAGGGAAACCATATTAATCACAGGGTTTTAGAAAATTTGATTAAAATTATGATAACATCAATACTCATGGGTTAAAAAGTTGTAAGGATCCTTAGGTTAAACCCCATGGATGATTAAAAAAAATCAACTTTCTACTCTACACCTTGATGATCCAATGTTGTTTGATTAGGTGAAAATGGTGAAACAATAGATTGAGGAAGAAGAGTGTATATCATAGTCGCATGGGATCTTTGTGATAGAATTTTATCAAACTTTTGAGACCCTCATGTAGAAATATTATTCTATGAATATTATTATTTTATTACCATATTACCAACTCTTTTATTACCCTCTTTCGTCCATCCAACAAAATAACAAAAAAATATTATTTTGTCCATCCATAGGACCTCCGACGAGTAAGCAGAGGGAGAGATAGGGTGATTTGGAGTCAGCCCATTCCTCCGTTTTCCAATGATCTTGGACCTCCGGTTGAAACCTGTGGCCATTGGATTCCATCGTCAGCCCATTCCTCCATTTTCCAACTAGCCACGAAAATATAACCTCTGTAAAATATTATTCAATAATTTCATAGGTACCCGATTGTTATGAGGGATTTACACTATTGTGGTGTCAGGGGCAGGGGAAATTAATGGTGTTATGGAAACTATGGAAGAGGAGGATTCGAAAGGTATTTGGGTATGCCATCATGTATTTGGCATTTCCATTAGGGTTTTACGACATGGAACCGGCTAAAAGACGTGGAGGAAAAACAACTGCCTACAAACAATGGAGGCTCGGAGATCTTGTGCTCGCCAAGGTCAAGGGATTTCCAACATGGCTTGGTAAGGTACGCTGGTCTATTTTTCATCCCCATTTGTTTTCCCTTATTTTATATATGTGATGCATTTTTTCGCTGTTATTTGCATTTTCCACATTAAATAATATACTTCTTTTGCCCTGTTTTAATACCCGATTGTCATCCAAGGGTTTGTGTGAATGTTTATTGATTTTCATAGGGTTTCATTTCCATTGTGCTGGAGGAGGCCATGGAAGCTGCGTTCATGTTGTGCGGTAGTAGGAAGTGGTTGCTAGGGATTTTTTTATGTGTACTATGCTGGTGCTGGGGTTCAAACCCAGTTACTACGGTACTATTTAGAGTTTTTCTTCTTTTTGTTTCTCCTTTGTGAAATCATGACTGCTTGGCCGTAATTTTCCTCTACTAAACTTACAGAGACACCCATTAACATCAAGAGAGATGAATTTCAAGGAAATATTATTTCGATTTCTATTTGCATAGGTTTTGCTCCTAGATCAATCCAATGTGCGAGGCTTTGATTAAAAAATTGAAAGCATACACATACAAATATTGCGTGTTTTGTTTTAAACCTCAAGTTTTAGAAACTTGGGCAGAAATGATATATTTAGTAAACTATAACATTATATTGAATGTTTTACCTATGAAATGTAGTTGTAAAATGCATTTTTCGGAAGTGCAATGTATAATATGTTCTAACTTGTTTCTTGATCACATTGCATAGGCATCACTGAGCATAATACATTAAAAATATAAGGATGTATACTCAATGCATCTGAAAGAATTGAACTAAATACCTTTAGTGTGGCCCTTGATAATGTCGTTTTATCTCTCAAATGCCACTTATACTTAGTGTACAT
Organism: Pseudotsuga menziesii; assembly: GCA_001517045.1. Lineage (NCBI taxonomy): Eukaryota > Viridiplantae > Streptophyta > Pinopsida > Pinales > Pinaceae > Pseudotsuga > Pseudotsuga menziesii. Next base: position 91,129 of record LPNX010972132.1, read on the forward strand.
GTCTTTAAATACAACAAATATGACTTGTTAAATTACTTGTTGAAAACTAGACAAGATAGGAATTAAACCCCAGAGCTTCCTTTAGATAATGGAATTCTCTACCACTGAGCTTCCCCCTCTTTAAATAATGGGAATCCTTAATGGTTTTTTTATCAAGTTATGGATTATTATCTTAGTAGTTTACCTTCAAACAACAATTTGGTTCAGGTATACCTCCCATCACTAACCACCTACCTCTATTACCTTGTTGAAAACTAGACATGCTAGGAATCAAAGCTATGGTCCACCCCGTGATGAAAGGATACTCTACCACTAAGATTATTTCTCTTTTTGTGATGGGAATCCATATTGGTTCCAAATCAAGGTGTCGATTTCTATCTCCAACACTCTTGTCATAAAAATAGTCTTAGAGTGAGATATCATGGTAGCTATGTTTAGGAGAAATGGGGAAAATACAAAATCTGAAAATGGTTAAATGTGTAGACAAAAAATACAAAGAGAAAAAATGGGAAAAAATTAAAGTACATATAGTGAATTATCACAAAAACCATAGATCACTAATAGCTGATGAAGCTTCTAGAGGGTGTTAGAGTTGTAGAGGAGAAAACTAGGACGTTAATAATTTTAATATGAGAATACACTACACGCAACATATAAGAAAATTTAATTAATCTCTAACAAATTACCACACAATTAGGTCAATGGGAATAAAAGAGTACACCAAATGTATGTACAAAGTAGGGGAGGAAAACAAATCCTAGAACGATACTAAGAGTAGGAAAATATAAAGAGGTAAGCACTAAATGTCCACCTCAAAGTTAAATTAAAAAAAAACAAGTACTCAATATATGAAGGCCATTTTTGGGTTTATATTTATTTTTAAATGTTTGAGGTCAATGCACAATCATCAAACCACAACCTTCCACAATTGTAATGTTTAGACAAGGACATCAAAGAAATATATAAATATTGGTTTCAAAATCTCTCATTTATACTATAATTGAAACAATATTAACACCATGTGATCAAAACCCTAAAATGGTTTATATCTATCCTACCTCACTGAAAAATATCACTTCAACCCCTTCGCATAGGAAAATCATAAGTTACAACACATGTTGATGTTATGACGTAATCAAACATAAAATGCTTAGTGAGTCGGTACCAACAAGTACATGCTTGTATAGAATAACACCCTCCATTACACCCCTTAAATCATATATAGTACATGCTAGTAAAGAGAACTCATAACAATGTTTTGGTATGAAAACATAGTTGCACAAAATTATTCTAGAGGCCTTTTTTTAAATATGTATCTTTGTTGCATTAAAAACACATAATTGTGTTAGAGCATAATTTTTATAGATGGTGTTGCAATCAACCCCCTTTCCCAACACAGGCGAGAAGATATAGTGCATTTGTCTTATCTCCTATCTACATGTAATACACATGTTTTCTAGCCACTATGTATGTTGGTATGACTCCCATCCTATGTGGGGTATGTCCTCCTACTTGTTGCTAAGTAGGGCCCCATTGATAAGTGTATTTTCCAAAACCATCTTTGCATTGGCCTCAAATATGAGGAGAGTCTCATTTGGATGTTTTGGAGCTCCTCCTAGGTCACCTGTAGGATGCCATAACTAATTATCCCTAGGGATTCGCTCTATGACATCATCAAGAAGTGTATTGGTTCCTTATAAAGGATTGATGAGGAAACAAATGCTTATTCCTCACCTTTTTATTCTATCCCTTACTCCTCACTATTTTTTTCTATCCCTTCCTAATAACATATAATGGCTTTGAATGACATCAAATTTCATTCAATGTTACCCACTCATAAATTATTGTTATCAAATGAAGATTACTTATCTTTTATTTTTAACTTTTTAATTTTTTAACTCATAATACTTGGTGTTTTTGTTGTATTCATTGGGCTCACAATTTACTTGGTGTTCTCATCAGAGTAGGTGAGTAAATTGCATATGTGAATTCTAGAATGTATGTTGACATCAGAGACCTTGGAGATGGAAATTCCATCCTTATTATAGTCCAGTTCTGATATGTTTGGACGAGTTACTCTAGAAAGGTTGTGGATTGGGGTTTGGCATTTCATTACTCATTGCTACTCATATATGGTAGGTACCTTTATATATTGTAGGTATTGTTTTCCTTTTATTTTCTTGTCTCTTTCCAAATAACTTGTAAGAGGTTGTATTTATCAAAGTTCAAGCAATGCTTTCTTTTGTTGTTGCTTAATTGATTTTTATCTTGTGCAATTTCATCCATAGCATCATATGGAAGGTATTTAGTCCTACACCAATTAATAATGGACGAGGTGCATGGTATGATGGGGATGTAATTGCATTGTTTCATTTGTTTATAAATAGAGCTAATAAGGTTTGGGCTCTTTGTGAATCTTTTTACTAGCAGAATCTACCAAATGCGAGCAACCTACTTGCCACAGTTTTGTTTTTTCTGATTGTAATACACTTCCAAGGTTTTCATGTTATATTTCAAATGAGGTGCACATGTTATTTTTCTGAATGTTAAAATGAACATGGATGTTATATTGTAGCATGGTCCATTCTGAAGGACTTCCTTTTGGTCTTTTCGCAGGCATTCCCAACAAAAGAAAAAAATGCAAAATTGCCTCCACGACTATATTTAATATGAAATATATACTACTTGTTTGATAGCATGTTGATTCACCATTGTAATTGTTGTATGAATCAACATCCATATGCCTTCAATGCTGTCTCATGCACTCATAAATATACTGTGACTATTTGTCCTAATCATTATGCAACTGCACCCTGTCTTGTCCATTAATTGTCATGTTTTTCACCACTATTTGGATGTTTGCAAAATATTTTTATTGTTGCACTTCCTGTGACTGTGTTTAACTGTTAACATATATTTTAACATGTTAAACCATAATTATCACATGTTGAAATATTGGCCTAATTTCACATTTCAGTGAACATACCATCCACGTGTCTTCTACCTAACAACTACTGCTATTGTTTTCACTTCATGCTTCTTAAATACCTAGGATGTTCCTCTTCTCTACGTAATTATTCTTTACGTGTTTCTCTGTCAACCATGCGTGCGCTTTATTGTTGGGGCGTGTACCTTAAGGGTCTTTAGTTTTGGTAACTCCGCAGGTTTTGTGGAAGTTTTGTAAGTGGAGTTGCGACTCAAAATAGTCTTAGGGGTGTCAGGGTTAAGTCAAAACCCCTTTTTGTACTCAACCCATGGTTTAAGTCCAGGGTTTAGGGTTCGGGGTGCCCATGGTTTGAATCCATGTTTTGTAAAAATTGCGCTGTATAAATAGGTGCTCTTGTAAATAAGTCAGGTTAGGTTTTTGATGTAAGAAGAATCAAGGCAAAGCGAAGGCTATTTTGTAAGAAGAAGAAGGTTAAGTCCCAGCTGTGTGCGTGGACGACCTCTGCAGCTGTGTGCGCAGAGGGTTTTGTAAGAGATTAGAAGATCTGCAGCTGTGTGCGCAGAGGCCTGCTGCTATGTGTGTGGCTTTTAAGGACTAGAAGAGATCTGCTTTGAGTGCGTAGATCAGAACTGTGATTTTGTAGCAAGTTGAATAAAACACAGTTCTGTGGACGTAACCCCTACACTAGGGGTGAACCACGTTATATCTGGTGTTGTGGTTCTTGTGTTGTTTCTGATTCTGTTTATCTTTCATGCATTAATAGCTAGATATATCTAATAACTAAGATCACTGCTAATAAACAACTTCGCTGTGAATTCCCAGTAAAGGGTTGAGCAAGTCACTGTGTGTTTATTTATATGCGAAGTTATATATACTAGTCGAAGCTCTGTGTTAATTGGATATAGATTGTTAGAGACAAAAGGTACAGTAATATCCCTCTTCTGCTTGCAGAAACCTAATTCTACGACACCCCATAGCTGTTTCGGGTGAGACTGCAACCTGCGCGTAGGTTGTTGCCGAAAGGGCCAACACTGTGGGTCTTTTGTTAGTGCGATGCAAAAGGTTTAAACCCGGGTCTGCCCTAGTGCCCAACAAAGTGGTTCCGTTTCCAGTTGAACTCAGTATCTGCGCAAGAGGGGTTTACGTCGTACCTCGAGGGCTATGTTCTGGAGGCCCTCTGTGAAGGACATTAGTGATTGGCTTGATAAGACTTATCTAAAATTCGCTGAGCAAGAGAACAAAAATCCGCGTCGTAGCGCAAGAGACTTTTTGCAAAGGTATGTTTTTTATGATGCTTATGAAATTTTCTTTGGTAGTATCCACATAGAGTTGCACCAGTGGTTATCTAGGTTGGTCGAGAGAAGAACGAACTTTTGCGAAGGAGGGTTTTCTGTTTGGACCCCTGCAAGAGTTAATCTAGTGAAAAGCATGAACAACGAGATATCCCGCGCAGTTGATTTATGGACCACGCGGACCCTCGAGGCCTTCGTGACGGAGTTTTCCATCGACACGAGCACTTCCTTTAGCGAAGCTGAGCGACAGTTCTTCCACGGACCAAGGGGTAAGCTTTTAAATTTATTGAGTTTGGGAATTAAAATGCTATTAGCAGAAAAAGGAATCTTACTGATTGAATCAGACTGTTAGATTTTGTATTACTAACATATGTTTGCAACTGACAATACCCTCGCCGAGCAAAGTGGTTTGCTGCGAAGTGGAAAAAGGTACAAGAGAGACTTTGGATCCTATTCCTTCAGTCAGGACACCGCGCCCTCCCCCGTAAATCCTGAAGAGTCAAACCCTGAAGAAAACCCTTCGGTTGGAAACCCTCTGGTAACCCCGCCACACAGCCCCATTGTCCCTGAAAACCCGTCGTAGTCTGGAAGTCACCCTAGCCCGAGCATTCCTGCCATAGGCCAGTCTTCCCCAGTAAGCTCCCATCCACCTTCTTCTTGTACCCCTCCCAACCCCCCTAGATTTGCTATGGCTCACCTGACTGATGATATCAAGCTTCCTATTTTCAAAGGAACGGGATCAGAGGACCCAGAACAATTTTGGTTTTTATGTGAAGCAGTGTGGAATGCTAAGAACATTACAGATCCAGCTGAAAGAACCGCGCAGCTCATCACTTCTTTTGGGGACTGGGCGTTGACCTGGTTCATGAAATTCTCCAGTACTTAGAATCCTGCCTTAGCCGATATTAAGACAGCAATCATCAAAGAGTTTAAGAAGCCCAAATCAGAGTCGCAGTGTATCACTGAGTTGAAAGAGATTCAGCAGCAGCGCGACGAATCAGTGTGGGACTTTGACCAGAGGTTCAAAGTTCTACTGGACCAAGTCAGTTTCACCATTGGACCTGTGCAGCACAAGGAATGGTTATTGCCACCCTGTTACCACATATCAGAACTCCACTCATGCAACAGAAGGTTGCTGACCCGCAGGAGGCTCTGGAAATCGCAATGAAGCTTGAGAGCTCCCCTGCCAAAGATAATTCTGGTATCGTCCAAATCCAAGCGCAGTTGGCTGCGATGGATCTAGAGCTGTGCGATATGAAGAAAGGAAAAACTGGTCGCAAAGAGGTTTGGTGTACACACTGTTGGATAGAAGGTCACGACAGGGAACAGTGCCCTGTGGTAAGAACTTACCTGAATACTGGTGCGCCAAACCCGCTTAATCCAACTGTTCTATACTGTGAAATTTGTCGAACAACTGGCTAGCATCGGCCTGAAAACTACCATTTGCTCCAGAGGTATGTGCAAGCCCCAAAAACCCATATTGCAAGTTCTGTAAGTCCGTAGGCCATAATGAAGATGAGTGTCGTAGTTATGACCTCATGAGAGAGCGCACCTATGACGCCTACCGTGTGCAAAATGAGGGACAGGGTAATGATAGCTATGGTTACCACGGGGGTGCATCCGGTAGGGGTGCTTTTGGAGGCCATGGTCGTGGTGGCATGGTCGAAAGAGGTAGAGGCCAGGTGGTGTGTTACAACTGTAACCAAGCCGGGCATCTGGCTCGGGAGCGTTGGAACCCCACCATGACATATCAGTATTGCCGCGCAGTAGATCATGTGATTGAACAGTGTCCCCAGCTGATAGCTAAGATTCAGGGAAACAACAGTGGCCCTACCTAGAATATTCAGTTGATTTTCGTCAAACAAAGACCTGCCGCAGCCATTAATGTTGTCACGCGAAGTGGAGCTACGACGCGCCTACAGAATACAGAGAAGTAGCTTGCCGAGGCATGCGTTCATAGGGCTCCTGCGAAAGTCCCAGCACTTGATAGTGTGAGAGACCAAGAGCATGTCATGGAGGCAAAGTTCCATGTTGTTGACCCAAGCGCATCAGTAGTACATGCACAACAACCTTAGCAGGAGTCGCAACCGCCAGATGCTTCGACGGATAAAGTAAGTACACTGTCCTCCTTTTTGCAGAGCTGTATGAAACTCTTGCAGAATCAGAATGCTTTAAAAGAGTTGCAAAAAGTTCTTGCTTTCACAGAACCTCAGAGAAGAATTGATACGGAGAAAACTGTTAATCGTGTCCGAATAATGGGTAGGGAAATGAGATTGAATGTTCAGATAGGGGCGTATGATATGACTGATGTCATTCTGGATCTAGGATCAGACGTAAATGTTTTAACCAAGAAAACTTGGGAGCAAACGGGAAAGCCTGCCCTTGCTTGGTCCCCTATACAATTGAGGTTAGCCAATCAGCAAAGGATTGTGCCCCTAGGGAGATTCCTTAGCGTTCCAATAGATATTGATGGGGTCAGTACTCGGGCAGATTTTGAAGTTATTGAGATCGTTGATGACAGCAATCCCTATCTAGCCCTGTTAGGAATTGAGTGGGCAATGACCAATGCTGCAGTCATTAACCTTAAGAAGAGACAGATGACCTTCGAAGGAAAAGGTTTGAAAGTTATAATACCCCTAGACCCATCCCAAGGAGAAAGATATAAAGAATCACTCAGAGACGAACAACAGGATGTTCTGGAACACATTTATAATATCACAGCGCGGGAAGAAGATTATATTGACCCCACTTCCGAAGGTATTATGGATTGGGAGTGCGACAGCTCCTGTATGACCGACTCAGATGATGGTTTAGAAAGCTGGCAGAACCGACTGTATGAACTACATGGCCATAGATGTGCCAAAATTACCAAGTCCCTCAGATGGCTTAGTTTGCAGACAAGAACCTTACCCGCTTCTGAGAGTTCAACAGACCCAGAGGAGTCCATTGTGCCAGTCCCCACACAGATGCTGGAGTTGCAGAAACCAGATAATATGGATTCAGCGTTAGGAATCACCGCCGCCAGCAGATGGACTGCCCATAAGCAGTACCTTCCTAGCTGGGAAGCTTGTTCGATACCCCTCCACCTGATATTTATGGATCAGTTCCAGAGGGTGCGCAGCAGGTTCGATGGGCAGAGTAGGCTGTAGGACTACTTGGAACATTGTTGCGGGGCATGGACAATTGTACCTCAAACAGAAACCCCGTACATGCAAGTTGGGCCTCGGCACGCTGATGTGTATTGTGCTAAAGGAATAACCCAGTTCCGCCCTCGTTGGCCGACCCAAAATGCTACGGGTACGAAGCTCACAATTTGGTCGCAGAACTTGTCTATATATGCCGAAGGTAATTGTCCTGACGAAGGCCCTTATCATGATGTAGCTGTGGTACTGGTTGCGCCGCAACATAAAAGCCGGCCGTTGGAACACTGTCGATTTGGCGGTGCCAGTACTTCAATTGCCTTAATTACCTGTCCTATGAGTACCCGCCAAAATTTAGTGCCGTGGGAGCAGGACCTCTGTCAGATTTGGCACCTTCAATGCACATTTATGAACGATTTGATCGATGGATTGTATAAGAAGACACCCAGGCATGGGAAAACCACATTCCGCGGTTTCACAGTTGAACTTATGTCTTTCGACCAAGAACTTCAGGACTTATTGAGAGAATTTGAGCGCACAGGTCTGTAGAACATTTTCCACCCCCCACCTGTGCTTGCAGCACAAAAGGAGACTCTACCAGCACCGAATCCACCAATGCAAACTCGGCCTGCCAGGAAACAGTTTAAGCCTGAAGTTCGTTCTAAGCGGAACGAAGATCGACACAAACAGTCTGGGCAAACATCGGAGGATTCCAGAATGGATCTGCCTGGTTCAGTAGAAATCCCAAGCCACGAAGAGGAGCATATTGCACCACGGCGGCCACCATATTGTTAGAATAATCAACCCATAGTATTTACCCACTTAGACATTATTTCATTTATTTTGTCTTATTTGCCTAGTCCATGAGTCCCACCATGTGCAAGTTGTCAATTGCCTATCCATAGAGGTCAAACTTGCCATTATTGACTCATGGAGCGCTTTGGAAAGTCCTAGGAATCAAATCTTCTTTATTCCTGGCCTCCTAGGCGCCCTTCTGCTTTTTCTGCTTTGTTGACTGCTTTTCCAGTTTTTAAAGCACATAAGGAAAGCTAGACTAGGTGAGGTGAACCTGTTTTATTCTCCTTTCATCCTCCACTCTTTCCTCCATGCAAAAGCATGTATGAGCTTCCATTTGACCACTCTTTAGCTTGCCCATGTGCCCTTGCTAATTCGTGGGGTACTTGATAGATTTGGGATCAGCTTTTTACACATATGGGGGATTTGCCAGTTTTGGGTAAGCTTGCTTTATGCTAGATTTGGATGCTTCCTTATGCATTCGATTTGCTCATGTATTCTATATATTCAGCAGCCTATGTTATTACAGGGTTGGCTATTGTACACTCAGTTAATATAATTTTGTGTTACAGCTCCATATTCAGTCTCCATTGTTGATAATTTGCATGATCAATTGTTAATTGCTGTGAGTGAAATTAATCTACTACAGGCCTGAATTTCTACATGGTATCCAAGCCATTGTAGGTTGTTACTCTCCTCCAAAAATTGTTTTGCAGGTTTGACATCAAGACTGGGAGCCTTCTACTGACAGCCGGGACAGATTTTCTAAAGCTATGGATTCACAGAAAACTATCCTCACTCCCTTCAACTATTTTGAATGGAAAGCAGCGATGGAGATCTTGTTGAGAGCGAAAGGCCTCTACAGGGTGACTATGGCTACAGAAGCAGAGCCCAATGCTGCTGCAGAGAAGATCAAATGGCACAATCAGAGAGATGAGGCCTATGGCCTCCTATGTCTCAGTATTTCCCGAGACCTCCTTTTCCATCTCGATGGATTGACTTCACCGGATCAAGTATGGGAGAAGCTGTCTGAGCTTTTTAGAAAGACAGATGAGATGAGGGGACATCAGATCGAAAATGAGCTGATTTCTCTGAGTCCCAACAGCTTTGAATCCCTGCAGCTATATTTCTCCAAGTTCAAAGCACTAGTTTTGCAGCTGAAGCAGTGCGGTATCGAAAAGAAAGATGATCAGCTCGTGTTGGTCATCCTCTCGAAGCTAGGACCTGACTACTTAGTCTTTGTTTCGACCTTCTATGCCACAAAACTCACAGCTCGAACCTGGAAGATGCCTAGCCTTGCAGATTT